>SJXQ01007653.1:76067-100652 GCA_006408695.1 Aepyceros melampus
TGTGGTCGTGTATGGATGTGAGAGTTGGACTGTGAAGAAGGCTGAGCACCAAAGAATTGATGCTTTTGAACTGTGGTGTTGGAGAAGACTCTTGAGAGTCCCTTGGACTGCAAGGAAATCCAACCAGTCCATTCAAAAGGAGATCAGCCCTGGGATTTCTTTGGAGGGAATGATGCTGAAGCTGAAACGCCGGTACTTTGGCCACCTCATGCGAAAAGTTGACTCACTGGAAAAGACTCTGATGCTGGGAGGGATTGGGGACAGGAGGAAAAGGGGAGGACAGAGGATGAGATGGCTGGATGGCATCTCTGACTCGATGGACGTGAGTCTGGGTAAACTCTGGGAGTTGGTGATGGACAGGGAGGCCTGGTGTGCTACGATTCATGGGGTCGCAAAGAGTCGGACACGACTGAGCGACTGAACTGAACTCCAGGGAAAGATTGAAGGCGGGAGGAGAAGGGGATGACAGAGGATGAGATGGTTGGATGGCATCACCGACACGATGGATATGAGTTTGAGTAGGCTCCAGTAGCTGGTGATGGATAGGGAAGCCTGGTGTGCTACAGTCCTGGGGTCACAAAGAGTTGGACATGACTGAGTGACTGAACTGAACTGAGTTTATATACATATATATATATATATATGCTTCCCCATGGCTCAGTGGTAAAGAATCCACCTCCAGTGCAGGAGATGCAGGTTCAGTCACTGGGCCAGGAAGAGCTCCCGGAGGAGGGCATGATGACCCACTCCCGTACTCTTGCCTGGGAAATCCCACGGACAGAGGAGCCTAGCAGGCAATGGTCCATGGGGTTGCAAAGAGCTGGACATGCCTGAAGCAACTGAGCAGGCATGCGTATATATCGTGTGTATATGTGTACATATATGTACCTGATCACTTTGCTGTACACCTGTAAATCAACATACTTCAATTAAAAAAAAACACAAAAAATGAATTATGGATAGACTATAATGGAATACTATATAGCAATGAATTGAGAATGGGCTATACATACAATAACATGGATAAATGATGAGCAAAAGAATACAGACTGTAGAATTTTATTTCTGTAAAGCTCAAAACTAGGCAAAATTAAATCACATTGTTTAATGATGCCTAATCAGACTACATCACTTAAAAGAAAGGAGGGACTTCCCTGGTGGTCCAGTGGTTAAGACTCTGCAGGGGTCATGGGTTCAGTCCCTGGCTGGGGAACTAAGATCCCGCATGCTTGGTGGGGCCTGGGTGGTTGGTGGTGGGGGGTGGGAGAAGAATAACACACAAGTCAGAATAGTAGTTACGCTGGTCGAGAAGGAGGTATATGACCTCGCAAAAGACACCCCAGAGAGAGGGCTTCTGAGGCGCCAGTAGAGCTGTTTTTACAATAATGTGTTACAGTATATTTATGCTGTTAGCACGTTTCTGTATGCTTGTTATATTTCACACATACACGTTTCAAAAGAGAAAGTGGGGAGGACAGCATCTGGGCTTTGGAACCAAATGAGGAAACTACTTAGTAGCTTTTCTGACTTTGAAAGTATTGCAGAAGGGGCAAAAGGATACAAGAGTCCTCTTGGTGGTGGTGGTGGTGGTCAGTTGCTAAGCAGCCTTTGACTCTTTGCACCCCATGGGCTGTAGCCTGCCAGGCTTCTCTGTCCATGGGATTCTCCAGGCAAGAATACTGGAGGGGATTGCCATTTCCTTCTCTAGGAAGACCCTTCTTAGAGAAAGAATATATGAAACAACAACAAAAAAAAATGCAAATCGCCCTTTAAGAAAGGAATTAGTCTTTAATTGAAGGGGAACTGAAAAAAAAATACTGGAATATAAAAGACTTTTATTTATGCAGGTGCTCTGCTATAAAATATTTTAGTTTGTGTTGTTAATGAAACTGGATTTACAACCTAGTAAAGCAAACAAAGAGCTTGTGTTTAGTTGATTAAGCAGTTGAGGTTAAAATCTACTCAACTTTTTTTCCACGTTTTTTCTATTCAATGTAAAAAGGTATTGGCTCTCTTACTGTGAAATTGCTCTAATTCAAGACTGTCTTTACCAATTTGAAAGGCAAACTTCTATCTTTGTGAAATTTGCTCCATACAATTGGGAGAAGTTCTAATTATGGTAATAATAGCTTGTACAAAGAATTCCAATTAGGAACCAAGCAATTCTTTAGGCAGTTTGTAGTTGCTAAATATTTGAACATGACACTATCATCCTTTGATGACTTCCTTACTTTGCGATACAAGAACACATTCCAGGGTCATCTGGAATTTTTCCGGCTTGAACCCTGAAGCCTTGGTTATTTTCCCAAGGTGACCTGGGTTCTTTAAATAGAGTATGGTATTTAGAAGCCAAGATCTAGGCTTGCTTATTGCTACTGGTGTATCATTGTTTTTAGGCCCTCTCAGCAGACAGGATTGGGAAACACATAGGATCAGGAAACACACATTTTTATATCTATCTCTATTTAAAAAAAACATATTTATTCTGCTTTGTCTGGTCTTAGCTGCGACACACGAGATATTCACTGCGGTGCGAGGATGCTCTAGTTATGGCACGAGGGCTTAGGTGCTCCATGGCAAGTGGGATCTCAGTTCCCCAACCAGGGATCCTTGACTGGAAGACCGATACTTAACCACTAGACCACCCTATCTCTAGTATTCATACTGATACTCTCAGTTCCAATCCAACAGCAAAAAATTTTTTTCAAGCTTTTTCCATGTTTGTAACTCCCTGCTCCAGCCTTGAGAAATCTATTTTTAATCATTTTGAGTATAACTAAATTTATATTGAGTGTATTGCTGAGGTTTTTTTGTAGTGATGTTCCTAAAAACATTTTTTTCCCCACTTGATCTTTTTTCTCCAAAAACTATAAAAACTCCAGAGTCTTCATTTATTTTATTCATTCAACCAATATTTATTCATCAAACAAACATTATGTGTCACATAAGGTTCTAGGGCTGGGGATACAGCAGTGAGCAAAGCATCATATTGGGAGAGGAACCGTGGAAAGAGAATAACAGATACAAACCAGGGAAAAGCTGGAATCTGAACCCAGACAGCCTGGCTCCAGAATTCACGCTCTACCATCTGCCTCTGATTGCTTTCGTAATTTGCTCTTGGCCTTCTACAAAAGTTTACAGCCCTCTTGAATCCAATAAATGCGTCTATCAGCTTCTAAGTCTACACAATGCAGAGCCTTGAGCATCTTCCACATTACCTAACGTCTCTGAGACTCGGTTTCTAAATCTTTGAAAATTAAGATACTAAAATCACTTGCTGTGAGGATAAATGAAATTACATGAGTTGCCTGGTGCTATCTGTGACACATCGCAGGGATGCGGTGAAGTTAGTTTTCCTTTCCTTTTTCAACACAAATACTGCCCTACAAAGCTCCCCCAGAAGAGACTTTGTTTTCTCTAACTCAATCATTTATATATTCATTCTTACATCCATTCAAAAAGCAGTTATTGAAAATCAATATATACTAGGCTCTCTGCTGGTCGTCAGGGATATAGAAATGACACAGGCCCCATTCTCAAGGAGCTCACAGTCACATCCAAGAGTCATACAAACAGTTACCACACAATCTAATATGCTGCTCAGATGAGGACTGGATGAAGAGAGGTCACGGAAGAGGCTTCCTGAAAGAAGGGGCCCTGTCACAGCAAGGACTACTCAAACAGTTCTGCTCTTAAGGATGCCAAGAATAAACGAACAATTAAATGAGTGAATGAATTCAATTCAGCTCAAAAAATATTTCTTAGAGGCTCCTACTGTCAAAGGCCTTGTGCTCTGAATTGGGAGTGAGCAGATGAGCAAGGGGCAACTCAGGCCTTTAAGGAGCTTCTAGTTTTAGTGGCAGATACAAATATCTATCAACAGGTGTTTCGGTACAATGTAGAGACTCCATGGGCCAGGTGAGCTCCTGCTGCAGTAGGGAGGTGGAGGGAGGCTCCAGGCTGTGTTAGTGGATGCAGGGGGGTCTCTAGGTTTCCTAAAATGAACTCACTGAAGCTTGAAAACAACCAGTAGATGAATTGGGGACATTGACAGCTTCTAATCAGAGGAATGAAAATGAAGTGTTAGTCGCTGGGTCGTGTCTGACTCTTTGTGATCCCATGGACTGTGGCCCGCCAGACTCCTCTGTCCATGGACTTCTCCAGGCAAGGCTATTGGGAGTAGGTAGCCATTCTCTTCTCCAGGGAATCTTCTCGACCCAGAGATCCAACCTGGGTCTCTCCCACTGCAGGCAGATTCTCTACCACCGGAACCACCAAGGAAGCCCCATAAGAGGAACAAAAGGGAAGGGAAAACTACAGGACCCCGGCGAAGAGGCTGAATTATGAACAGGAAGGTTGATCAGGAGACAGAATTTAGCAATGCTTGCAATTACTCAGGGAGAATATGTAAAGAGGATTGCCGGCGGCACTCCAGTGAACCAGCACTCCAAGCAGCTGGGAGGGAAGCCACCGGCAGCGGCCCTCTGAAGGGGAGTCAGAGGACTGGTGTCCTGGGAGCCAAAGGAATAGAGAAGGCAGCGGCAAGGAGGACCAAGAACGAGGAAGCGGCTGCGCCCATGCCGTGCAGTCACAGGCGTCCCCCTGGTCTGGCAAGACGTGACCGCTGCCGGCAGTTTCTGTGCTGAGGTGACGGCGGAGTTACGGCAGTGCGGGAAGGCGGAGAACGCAGCCGAGGTGAGGCGACGCGTCAAGAGGCCCCAGCGCGGCGCCCTCACTCGCCCTGGGGCATTTCCGAGGCCGGAGTCGGGAGCTGGTGCGGTGAGAGGACCCTTCCCGGACGGGGCTCTGATGCCGCCTAGGAAACCCGTCTGCCTCGCAGCCCTGAGGCGCAGCTCCAAGGTCAGGGTCACCTCGGGCCTCCGCCACTCGTCACCTTGACGACCAACTGCCAAAAAAAAAAAAAAAAACCGGAAAGAACGGAAGTAGTCAGATCATCTCGCGATATCTGGTGAGCCGGCGCCGTCAGATCATCTCGCGATATCTGGTGAGCCGGCGCTGTCGGCCTTCCGGACTTGGGACCGGCGGCCGGCTATCGCGAGACTTGCCTGGGGGTGGGGGAGGGGCTCTGAGCGCGGGGCCCGACGGTCCGGAAAACTGGAGCGGCTGCTGCTGGCGGGGGAACATGTCGGAGTCAGAGCTCGGCCGGAAGTGGGACCGGTGTTTGGCGGACGCCGTCGTGAAGATAGGTGAGGGGCTCCTCGTCGTGTCCGGTGGGCGCCGGGGGCCGAGCCGTCGGCTCTAGGGCCCACTGACTGGGAGGGTGGAGGAGAAGCCCGTGAGAGGTCCACTCGGGGGGTGAGAGGTCAGGCCGTGCGGCCTGTGCCAGCCACTCGGGCCGGGGCTCGGGGTCCCCGGAGCCCAGGTCACTTGAGCGGGCTGGGGGACACGGGCCGTAGGAGCCTGGGGGCGCTGCCCGAAGTGGGAGGGGTGCAGCTGCAGCAGCCCCGAAGAAGGGGTCGCGTCGGCAGGCGGCCGGAGAGTTGCGGGGCTCTGCGAGTGGAAGCGGCGTGTGCAGGGGCACAGGGGCCAGGGCCTGGTTCTCCCCGGGGCCACGGCTCTCTGAGGCCACGTTCCTCCCCTGCTGAATCAAAAATGCCTGCCGAGAAGGTCATCTGCAACCTTTTGTAGATTCTGCCAGGCCTCACGTGGGTAGCTGCCTTCCCAACTCGGAACCTGATTTATCAGCCTCGGAGTAGCTTGAGGCCTGAAAGCGGGGACATGAGTGCTGTTCATCTGGAAGGAGAATCGACTTGGAAAGTTAAGAAGCCGATTGGTCCCTTTTGAGCCCGTTGTGTCACTCGTGTAGCCTTTTCACATGCACTCCGTGACGACACAGGCTAAAGTCAGTGCTCGGAGGGGAGTTCAGTTCAGTGGCTCAGTCGTGTCCGACTCTTTGCGACCCCGTGGACTGCAGCACGCCAGGCCTCCCTGTCCATTGCCAACTCCCGAAGTTTACTCAGACTCAGGTCCATCGATGCCATCCAACCATCTCATTCTCTGTCGTCCCCTTCTGCCTTCAATCTTTCCCATCACCAGGGTCTTTTCTAAGGAGTCAGCTTTTCACATCAGGTGGCCAGAGTATTGGGAGTTTCAGCTTCAGCATCAGTCCTTCCACTGAATATCGAGGACCAATTTCCTTTAGGATGGACTGGTTGGGACTTGGAACCTGATTTATCAGCCTCATAGTAGTTTGAGGCCTGAAAGCAGAGACATTAGTGCTGGTCATCTGGAAGGAGAATTGACTTGGAAAGTTAAGAGGCCGAGTGGTCCCTTTTGAGCCCGTCTTGTCACCTGGTGTAGCCTTTTAACATGTGCTCCGTGACAACACGGACTGTGAAGTCAGTGCTGGGAGGGGAGAGGAATACTCTCTTGCTGACTGCCAGACTCTGCTCAGTGTGCAGCTTAAGTGAAGGAATGTGATCAGGGCCTGGTGGTGGTTTAGTTGCTCAGTTATGTCCGACTCTTTGTGACCGCATGGACTTTAGCCCGCCAGGCTCCTCTGTCCATGGGATTTCCCAGGCAAGAACACTGCAGTGGGTTGCCATGCCCTCCTCCAGGTGGCTTTCCTGACCCAGGGATTGAACCCGGGTCTTCTGCATTGCAGGCAGAATCTTTACCAACTGAGCTATGAGGAAAGCCCATTGATCAGAGCCCAATCAATGGCAAAGTTGGGAATTTAACCAGGTATTTTGGCTTCACGTCCCATGCTTTTCTTCAATACTTTTATTACCTGAATTTGATATTTTTGTATGAAAATCTTAAAACATATTTAAGAGGATTTAGGATTGTGCTCTTGAATGAAAATATTGGAAAAGAAATAAAACTGTAAGCAGGGATGTTTCCTGGTTTATTTACTGCTGTAGCTTCAGCCCCCAGAAGAGTGCTTAATAAAAAATGTTGAGAATGAGTCAGTAAGTGAATTTATCACAGCTTTCAGTTTACCACTTACCAGCTGTGTGATTTGGGGCAAGTTATTTAACCTCTCTGTGCTTGCTTCCTAATTTGTATTGAGTAAATTGGCCATAATATTACTGTCTTACAGAGTTGTTTTGAGGATTAAATGAGTGAATTTATGTAGAGGCTTAACTGTGAAATGAGGATTAAGACAGATTTACCTAAAAGGATGCTGAATGTTGAAGGACAGAAAAGTATACAAGATATTTGCACAATGCCTGGCACTTACTATGTAGTCAGTAAATAGTGATAGTAATAATTGTTGATGTTAGTATTATGCCACTGATGATCAGGCTTCTCAGGTGGCTCAGTGGTAAAGAATCTGCCTGCAGACGTAGGAGACGCAGGAGACATGGGTTCGATCCCTGGGTTGGGAAGATCCCCTGGAGGAGGAAATGGCAGCCCACTCCAGTATGCTTGCCTGGAGACTCCCATGGACAGAGGAGCCTGGCGGGCTGCAATCCACGGGGTCACAGAGTTGACCTGACTGAGCGACTAGCACGCACACACGCTGCTGATCACCTGAGGCGGTGAGCAGTGTGTGCCATTTGTGAGCGGGACATTGTGGGGCTGGGGGCATACCAGGTGGAATAATTAAATGAAGCATGAAGTGACGCTCAGCGGTGTCCGAGTCTTTGCGACCCCGTGTGCTATACAGTTCATGGAATTCTCCAGGCCAGAATACTGGAGTGGGGAGCCTTTCCCTTCTCAAGGGGATCTTCCCAACCCAGGGATCGAAGCCAGGTCTCCACGTGGCAGGCGGCTTCTTTACCAGCTGAGCCACCAGGCAAGCCCACGTGAAGCATGGTGATATGTAATTACAGATGAAAATTAAAATGAGTTATTCCAGTTCTTTGCTGTAGAGCTGTTACTATAAATCAGGTGAGTGCAGTGGTAGGTTGGGAGAGATGGGCCTTTAGCAGAGCTTCGGATAATAACCTGGATAGTGAGGGGGAGTGGAAGAACTTGCGCAAAGCTGGTTAAACGTTTATGGAAGAGGAAACAGGCACGGAGAGGTTAGGTGGCTGGAAGGAGGAGCTGGGGTTAGCTCCCTGGGGTTCCGGTTGCAGCACCCACTCCTTGAAGAAGGCTGGCTTGAGTGGAGTCAGAATCGTGGAATATCTTAGGGAGATCCTACTTGCTCTTGAAGCTTTTTGAGTTGCCTTTGGCTTTTTCACATGCATTCTGCATATTCACCACCTCTGTCTTAAAAATCTGTTACTTTCTGCTCCCAGGGCTCAGTAAGTTGAGGCTGGTGGGCGGCCGTGAGCTAGTTAACACATACATACTGAGCTGTGGGCCAGCCAGTGGGCAAGTAGAGGAGCAGAAGGCCTTTCACTGCCCTTAACAGGGAACTGATGTGATGTGAATGGAATTTTGGTATGATTGTTCTGGCAGTGTTTTATACAGAACACATCAGGAGTGGAGAAGTCTGCGAATGTGAAGTGAAAAGTCTGAACTGTTAGACCAGAAAAGAGTGGGTATATTCGAGAAACTTCACAAACTTTTCCCTCCATTTATGGAATGGAGATAGTAATACCGACCTCCTAGGCCAGCACAGGGCCAGGTACATACCAGGAACTTAATAAATACTGTTTTCTTTATCTTCTCTCCAACTGGGTTAACTTTGTCACATTCCGTTTCTTATGATAAGGATGACTCCAAGGTTAGAACTTGGTTGATGTGATTGATCAGAAATTGGAAGTAAAGCAGGAGGGGTGCATGTGCGCCTCACTCCACTCAGTTACATCTGGGTCTTGGTAACTGATCTGTGAGGTGACAGGAGAGAGCCTGGAGGGAGAGGAAAAGCTCATAATTTCGGTGGTTTTTCTGCTTACATAGTTGGATTTGTTTGAGAGTGATAATGAGGTTGAGAGGAGGTTTTTATAAAAAAGATTTCACTTACGTATTTTTGGCTGCGCAGGGTCTTTATTGCTACGTGGGCTTCTCCCCAGTTGCGGTGAGCAGGGGCTGCTCTCTAGCTGCGCTGTGCGGGTCTCCTCCTGCAGTGGTTCCTCCTGCGGAGCCGGGCTCCAGGGCGTGCGGGCGTCAGTGGTTTCAGCACGTGGGCTCGAGCTCTAGAGCGCAGGCGCAATAGTCGTGGCGCAAGAGCGGAGTTGTTTTGCTGCAGGTGGAGACTTCGCGGATCAGGGGTCGAACCCACGTCTCCTGCACTGGTGGGCAGACTCCTTAGTACTGAGCCGCCAGGGAAGCCCCACGAAGAAGTTTTTAATTTTGACGGAGAAGCTGAGTTCAGATTTTGAGGCGATATCCCTTAAGGAATGGACTTCGAGTAAGGGTATATGAGAAATGCAGAGTGGAAGTGTAATTCTGGGAGGCCTCCGTCTAAGAGGATTGAGACTGGGGGATGAACGCTCTTCTGGCGTGAGTGTTTCAGTTCTTACTCCTATAGGCAGTGAAATTATAGAACTCTTGAAACCTCTTTGGCTGCCTGTTTTTCTGGTACTTCAAAATGGAGATGGAGACTCCGGGAATGGCAGCCTGCCATAAGAGAGGTTTGGGAGAAGACGGAGGTAGGGAAGAAGGGCTTTTCTGCCTTGAAAGGGACTGAAGGGAGGCCGCGGTGAACGGACAGCTCCCTTGGTGAGCGCTATGCTGTTTGGCACCTTCTACGTATTTTCAGCCTTTTCCCACTGGTTTGCTGGAAAATGAATGTTTTATTATTTTTTTAAAATTATTACTACTATTTTTTGCCACGAACTGTTGTTGCTTTTATCTGTTTTGGAGTATAATTGCTTTACAATGTTGTATTGGTTTCTGCTTTACAGCGGAGTGCATCAGTTATACATATATCTACTCTTTTTTAAGATTTTGTTGTCATATAGGTCATTCAGCCCAGTTCAGTCGCTCAGTTGTGTCCAACTCTTTGTGACCCCATGAATCGCAGCGCACCAGGCCTCCCTGTCCATCACTGACTCCCGGAGTTCACTCAGACTCACGTCCATTGAGTTGGTGATGCCATCCAGCCATCTCATCCTCGGTCGTCCGCTTTTCCTCCTGCCCCCAATCCCTCCCAGCATCAGAGTCTTTTCCAGTGAATCAACTCTTCGCATGAGGTGCCCAAAGTACTGGAGTTTGAGCTATAGGTCATTACAGNGGTCGCAAAGAGTCGGACACGACTGAGCGACTTCACTTTCACTTTTCACTTTCATGCATTGGAGAAGGAAATGGCAACCCACTCCAGTGTTCTTGCCTGGAGAATCCCAGGGACGGGGGAGCCTGGTGGGCTGCCATCTCTGGGGTCGCACAGAGTCGGTCGCGACTGAAGCGACTTAGCAGCACAGAGTGAAAAATGACTGTTTCCATTGCTCTTGCGTAGCCTAGATATTGTACAGCTGAGTTAAAGCGCTCTCGATGTACTTTAGGCACAGGTTTTTTAAAAAAACTGTTCTTCAAGGATTTACTCTGAACCTTGAGTAATGTTCCCGTATAAATTGTCCTATAGTAAGAGCTACTTTTTTTTATAAATACCCCCTCCCTTTCCTATCATAGGGAAAGCAATTTTATTTCTCCCATATTCTGGATGTAAAACACCTATTTATTTGTGTGTAATAGGAGTGTGTGGGGTAGAAAATTCCTAACACAGTCTGACCTGGTGTGTTGAGCCTGTTGAATCAAGGAAGCAGAACACCACCTTCTTGTAAGGGCACCCTAGGCTATTGTTCGTTGCGCATCTGTTTCTGTCTTCTTTCTCGTTCCTTTCTTTCCCTTGCTCCCTCACATTTTCACCTTTCCCGTTGGCTTCCGTTCTCATTCCCGCTCCTGCCGCCCATATGCATTGTCTAGTTTACCCATCGCATCACTAATTTTTCTTAATAGCTCGTATCACCATCTGAAATTTGCAGTCTGTTTCTTTACTTGATTGCCCCCCCACCCTAGAATGTGAGCTTCACGAGAGTCAGAGACTGTTTTGTTCACTCTTGATCCCCAGCCCCTGGCATACAGGAGACATACAATAATTACTGTTATGTGAATGACATGCATTGCTGAAAATTTTGTAGACTATTCTCTGCCCATACTTGCTACCCAGTCTGTTTATTAACTGAATGAATTAGCTCTTAAATTTTAAAAGTCCAAGTAAAGTCAGTTTCATGTGAATTTCTGCCAGTTCACACTTTGATCACATGTGCTTGTACTCTTGGGACTTTTACCAACTTTTAAAATTTCATATGGGCATGTAAATTAGTGTCAGTAATCTTAATAATGAAGTAGTATTAGAAATATTTGAGACTAGTCAACGCAGAAACGTAAACCAGAGAGCACTTTTTTGTTTAAACAAGGAGAGGGTGGTGTTGGTTTAAGTGTAGTGCCAAAGCCTTATTGCAGGAAATGAAAAGGGAGTGAAGAATATTACATTTTATGAATAGCATGTTCCGTTAGTTTTATGTGAATGCATCATTAACAGTTTTTGCTAATTTTATGGATTTATTTTTAAGTTTTATCAGATTTATTGAATGCTCTGGTTTTCTTCCGCACTTGGCTCGTGGGCTGTGGCATTTGTTTTTCTTGTACATTCTAAGTGGTTAAGTCTTGTGTGCGCCCTCGTGAACAAGACATCCGTTTTGCTGGTGAGCCTGACAGGCATGCATAGTGCTCACATCAGAGTCTCAGTAGTTCTGGGACGGGGCTGACGCCCTCGCCTTGTGCCTGTCACTCTGGACTGGACAGGAGGGTCTGTTTTCTCTTTCCCAGTGAAAGTGAGATTCTAGGAGATGAGAAAAATCAGAGTTATGAGACATATAGAAGTCTTTCCTTGCAAGTTGAGAATTTCTAAGCCCTAAAAGTGTAAGGCATGGAAGCGTTGTCGTTGCCCTCAGTCCTGTTACAGCTCACTCTTGAGCGTAGAAGGCTGCGCTGGTAGACTGTGGCCTCGTGACCATGTTGATGTCTGTGTGACAGGGCCCAGGGCCCCAAATTTGCTGGGGGAAGCTCTGAGGAAAGTCTCCTGGCACTTCATGATGCATTTGGAGGCCAGACTCCTCTGTCCACGGAATTGCCCCGGCAAGAATACTGGAGTGGATTGTCGTTTCCTCCTCCAGGGGATCTTCCTGACCCAGGAATTTAACCTGGGTCTTCTGCATTATGGGCAGATTCTTTACCATCTGAGGCACCAGGGAAGCCCATTTGGAGGCCTGCGGAATCCTTAACCTGCCTTGAAAAGCTGTGGCATTGTCTGTGGTTCCTCCTCCCCCACCATTTCACCCCACTGTGAGACCAGAGTAAGGAATATCTAGTACCTAGTCCACATGTGGGCTGGGAAACCCAAAAGAGAGGAAAGAGACATCTTGCCTGTGAAAAGGGTTTCCCAACACCCGAACTTTCCTGAAAAAGGCTGTCCTTGGAGGCCGGGTGTGTTAAGCATAAGGAAAAATGCGCGCCGTGGACATTATAGGCAGCCCCCAGAATGTATTCCTTTTAATGGACTGTGATAGCCTTCACATACTTTTCCTTTTATTTTGCTTGATTTTTTGCATTAGAAATAAAAGTACCATTGAGGACCTCTCTGTGCCTTAGTTTCCTCGGTTATAAAGTGGCAGTTGTTACAGTAAGGATAAAGTGAGATAACCTTTGCAGGGCAGTTGGTGCATCACCCGTGCTTGATGAATACTTGCTGCAGGTGTTGAATGAAGGACAGCAATCATAACTTAAAATAATGAACACATTTGCTCTGAGTGTGAACACTGCGGTGGTATGGAAGTCTGACAGTCGGTATCTCAGTTTATATATGTAACAGTAATTATTAATGTATATGTCCCCAAACAGTTTAATGCCAGGCATTGTGGAAAGTCCCACCCTTCCTGAGGAATATGAAAAGCAGGAGGTGACACTGGAGTTCAATCTTACAGAATATGTAGGTGTTCAGTAGGCGGAATGGGTGGAGGTCTGTATTTCAGGCCTCAGAAACTGTCCAGGAAAAGTCCCAGAGAGGGGAGAGGCTTTGGCTCCTTCCAGGAATGATGATAATGACTGCCCTTTATTGAGCACTTGGTGTTTACCACACAGTGTGATAAGCTTGTAACATTATCTCATTTAATCTTCATAATGTTTTGAGTTTTCCCCTAATTTTTTTTGTTGTGACAAAATGCACATAATGCATCTAATGGGACAGATAAATTAGGAGTGTGAGATTAACATATATACATATTACTATATGCAGTGTAGTATATACAGCAAGATCCTACTGTATGGCACAGGGAACATATTCAATATCATGTAATAACCTATAATGGAAAAGAATCTGAAAACACACACATATGTAGAAAACTGAATCACTTTGCTGTATACCTGAAACTAACACAACATTGTAAATCAACTATGCTTCAATAAAAATTTTTTTAAAAATTTTATTTAAATAAAAAACTTGAAGTTTACCGTCTTAACCGCCTTCAAGTGTACCATTCAGTTCAGTTCAGTTCAGGCGCTCAGTCGTGGCTGACTCTTTGTGACCCCATGAATCGCAGCACGCCAGGCCTCCCTATCACCAAATCCCGGAGTTCATCCAAACTCTGGTCCATCGAGTCAGTGATGCCATCTAGCTATCTCGTCCTCTGTGGTCTCCTTCTCCTCCTGCCCTCAACCCCTCCCAGCATTAGTCTTTTTCCAATGAGTCAACTCTTCGCATGAGGTGCCCAAAGTACTGGAGTTTTAGCTTAAGCATCATTCCCTCCAAAGAACACCCAGGGCTGATCTCCTTCAGAATGGACTGGTTGGATCTCCTTGCAGTCCAAGGCACTCTCAAGAGTCTTCTCCAACACCGCAGTTCAAAAACATCAATTCTTTGGTGCTCAGCCTTCTTCACAGTCCAACTCTCACATCCATATATGACCACAGGAAAAACCATAGGCTTGACTACACGGACCTTTGTTGGCAAAGTAATGTCTCTGCTTTTTAATATGCTGTCTAGGTTGGTCATAACTTTTCTTCCAAGGAGTAAGCGTCTTTTAATTTCATGGCTGCAGTCACCATCTGCAGTGATTTTGAAGCCCCAAAAAATAAAGTCTGACACTGTTTCCACTGTTTCCCCATCTATTTCCCATGAAGTGATGGAACCAGATGCCATGATCTTTGTTTTCTGAATGTTGAGCTTTAAGTCAACTTTTTTACTCTTCTTTTTCACTTTCATCAAGAGGCTTTTGAGCTCCTCTTCACTTTCTGCCATAAGGGTGGTGTCATCTGCATAGCTGAGGTTATTGATATTAATCCCGGCAATCTTGATTCCAGCTTGTGCTTCCTCCAGCCCAGCGTTTCTCATGATGTACTCTGCATATAAGTTAAATGAGCAAGGTGACAATATACAGCCTTGACGTACTCCTTTCCTGATTTGGAACCAGTCTGTTGTTCCATGTCGAGTTCTGACTGCTGCTTCCTGCCTGCATGCAGGTTTCTCTGGAGGCGGGTCATGATGGTATTAAGCGCGTTCCCCGTGTTGTGCAGTCGATACCGTCGTCCGCCTCCACGATGCTCCGTCATGTGCCGCTGGCGCTCTGCCCAGTCACCAGTGACTCCTCTCCGCCCAGCCCCTGGCAACCACCACTCTGTTTTCTGTCTCTGCGATCTTGACTCTTGACTACCTCATGTCACTAGCTAGAATCTTACAGTCTTTGTCTTTTTGAGATTGGCTTATTTTGTGGTAAGGACTTCCCTGGTGGCTCAAATGGTAAAGAATCTGCCTGCAGTGTGGGAGACCCAGGTTCAGTCCCTGGGTTGGGAAGATCCCCTGGAGAAGGGAATGTCTTCTCCCCTCTCAGTATTCTTGCTGGGAGAATTCCATGGAAAGAGGAGCCTGGCAGGCTATAGTCCATGGCATCGTAAAGAGCTGGGCACGACTGAGTGACTCACACTTTTGCACCACTTCACGTTAAAGTGCTGCACTCAGTATGTCAGCCAGTTTGGAAAGCTCAGCATTGGCCACAGGGCTGGAGAAGGTCAGTTTTCATTCCAGTCCCAAAGAAGGGCAGTGCCAAAGGGTGTTCAAACTAGTGTACAGTTGTACTCGTTTCACATGCTAGCAAGGTTATGCTCAAAACCCATCCAAGACAGGATTCAGCAGTACACGAACCAAGAAATTCCACATGTACAGGTTGGGTTTCGAAGAGGCAGAGAAACCAGAGATCAAATGGCCAACATTTGTTAGATTGTGGAGAAAGCAAGGAAATTCTAGAAAAGCATCTACTTTGTTGACTATGCTAAAGACTTTGTCTATGTGGATCACAACAAACTGGAAAATTCTTGAAGAGATAGGAGTACCAAACCACCCTGCTTGTCTCCTGAAAAACCTGTATGTGGGTCAAGAAGCAACAGTTAGAACCAGACATGGAACAACTGTGATTCTAAATTGGGAAAGGAGTATGTTAAGGCTGTGTGTTGTGATCCCGCTTACTTAACTGCTATCAGTGTACATCATGTGAAATGCTGGGCTGGATGAATCACAAGCTGGAATCAAGATTGCCGGGAGAAAGATCAATAACCTCAGATATGCAGATGATACCACTCTAAAGGCAGAAAGAGGAACTAAAGAGCCTCTTAATGAGGGTGAAAGAAGAGAGTGAAAAAGCTGGCTTAAAACTCAATATTCAGAAAACTAAGATCATGGAATTCAGTTCCATCACTTCATGGCAAATAGATAGGGAACAAAAATGGAAACAGTGGTAGATTTTATTTTCTTGGGCTCCAGAATCACTGCAGATGGTGACTGCAGCCACAAAATTAAAAGATGCTTGCTCCTTGGAAGGAAAGCAATGCCCAACCTAGACAGCACATTAGAAAGGAGAGACATCACTTTGCCTACGAAGGTCCATCTAGTCACAGCTATGGTTTTTCCAGTAGCCATATATGGATGTGAGAATTGAACCGTGAAGAAGGCTGAGCACTGAAGAATTGATGCTTTTGAACTGTGGTGTTGGAGAAGACTCTTGAGAGTCCCTTGGACTAAAAGGAGATCCAACCAGTCACTCATAAAGGAAGTCAACCCTGAATATTCATTACAAGGACTGTTGCTGAAGCTGAAGCTCCAGTACTTTGGCCACCTGATGGAAAGAGCTGTTTTGTCATGCTGGGAAAGATGGAAGGCAAAAGGAGAAAGGGACAGCACAGGATGAGATGGTTGGATAGCATCACCAACTCAGTGAACATGAATCTGAGCAAACTCGAGACAGTAGCAGACAGAGAAGCCTGTGCTGTAGTCCATGGTGCCTCAGAGTGTCGGACACAGCTTAGTGACTGAACGGCAGTGGCAGTTCTGCGTTGAATTGTTTGAGGATCTGCCATGCTGTTTTCCGCAGTGGCGGTGCCGTTTCATATTCCTAGCCACGCTGCGCGTGAGTCCCAGTGTCTTCACGTCCGCAGCGATCCTTGTCTTCCTTAGAGAGCTTTTATAGCAGCCTCCATCAGCAGCACAGTGTAGTGTCTTCTGTACTTTGATCTGCATCCCTCATGATTGGTGATGATGGGCGCATCTTTCCATTGTTTTCCTTAGAGAGCTTTTATAGCAGCCAGCATCAGCAGTGCAGTGTAGTGTCTTCCTGTGACTTTGGTCTGCGTCCCTCATGATTGGTGATGATGGGCGCATCTTTCCATGTGGTTATTGGCCACTTGTGTGTCTTTGGAGAGATGTCTGTTTGAGTCCTTTGTCCATCTTTGAATTGTTATTGTGTTTAGGATTTCTCTATATATTCTTACATTAATCCCTTATCAGATCTATGATTTGCAAATATTTTCTCCTGTGTGTGTGGGATGCCTTTTGCCTCTGCTCTTATCTTTTGGTATACAGAATTAAAAAATTTTTTATGATGTCCAGTTTGTCAGTTTTTCTTGATTGCTTTTGGTGTCTGAGCAGCAAAAAACCCCTCTATTTCTCCTCTCCTCTCATACTTACGGTTCTTCTAATGTCGGGTGTATGGGTATTCCACACCAGGCTGTTCTCTGGCACTAGCTGGGTGTTCTATAACACAGTTCAATTTTGACACTAACAAGACAGCACAGAGCCTCCGGGCTCAAGGCTTAAGTCCCCTGCGAGTCTCACTTCAGATGCCAGTCCCAAGTCCAGATTGTTGCTGGTGCTTTTGACTGGCTGTGAGTCAGAGGTTCCCGTGCTCCCCTCCTAGTCATCAATAACCTGTTAAGAGTGGCTCACAGAACTCGGGAGAACAGTGGACTTACTAGGCTTCCCTCACAGCTCAGGTGCTAAAGAATCTGCCTGCAGTGCAGGAGACCTGGGTTCGATTCCTGGGTCAGGAAGATCCCCTGGAGAAGGGAATGGCAACCCACTCCAGTGTTCTTGCCTGGAGAATCCCAGGGACAGGGCAGCCTGGTGGGCTGCTGTCTTTGGGGTTATAAGAGTCGGACACGACTTAGTGGCTAAACCGCCGCCACTGGATTACCAGTGTATTACCAGGGATGCTAAAGAGTATGAGTGAACAGCCAGTTGAAGAGATGCTTTGGCGAGGTCCTGAAGGGTCCCAAGCCCAGGAGTTTGTGTTTCTGTCGAGTTGGGTGTACCTCCCTCCTGGATGTATCTGCCATCCTGGAAGCTTTTAGAACCCCATACTTTTCGGGGTTTCAGACACTTCATCATGAAGCCATGGTTAATCATTAACTCAGCCTCCAGCCCCTCCCTCCTTCTTGGAGGCTGAAAATTCCACAGGTGGCCTGGGCTTTCTGGTGCTCAACCCTCATCTTGAAGCTATGCAGGAGCCCACCAAGAGTTGCCTCATTATAGCAAAAGACATGCCTATCACCCAGGAAGTTCTGAGCAATTAGGAGCTCTCTGCGAGAAACTGGAGGCACAGACCAGTGTATTTATGTATATTTTCCTATGATTTCATATCCCAGAAATCATTGCCACATCCAATGTTGTGACACTTTTGTCCTATGTCTTTTTTTGCATGTGGATATCCAATTTTCCCAGGACCGTTTGTTGAAAAGACAGGCCTTTCCCCACTGAATGGTTTTGGTGCTGCTGCTGCTGCTAAGTCGCGTCAGTTGTGTCCGACTCTGTGCGACCCCATAGACGGAAGCCCACCAGGCTCCTCTGTCCCTGGGATTCTCCAGGCAAGAACACTGGAGTGGGTTGTTGCCATTTCCTTTTCCAATGCATGAAAGTGAAAAGTGAAAGGGAAGTCGCTCAGTCGTGTTCGACTCTTAGCGACCCCATGGACTGTAGCCTACAAGGCTCCTCCATCCATGGGATTTCCCAGGCAAGAGTACTGGAGTGGCGTGCCATTGCCTTCTCCGGAATGGTTTTGGTACCCTTGTCCAAAATCATTTGACCATTTATGTTCTTGTTGTGATCTGTAGCCCCTCAGGCTTCTCTGTCCATGGGATTTTCCAGGCAAGTATACTGGAGTGGGTTGCCATTTCCTGCTCAAGGGGTCTTCCTGACCCAGGGATAGAACCCATGTCTCCTGAATCTCCTGCATTGTAGGCAGACAGATTCTTTTTACCACTGGGTCACCTGGGAGCCTTGACCGTATATGCAGGGTTTATTTCCAGGCTTTCTGTTCCAATGATCGATCTGTCTTTATGCCAGTACTACACTGGGTAGGTTGGTGGTTTTGTTTTTACTGTGCTGTTTGGCTTGTGGGATCTTAGTTCCTCCACCAGAGGTTGAACTCAGGCCCATTAGGGAAAGTGCTAAATCCTAACCACTGGACTTTAGGGAATTCCCAGTACTGTGCTGTTTTTATAACTGTAGCTTTGTAGTAGGGTAGCTCAGCTGGTAAAGAATCCACCTGCAGTGCAGGAGACCCCAGGTCAAATCCTGGGTCAGGAATTTCCCCTGGAGAAGGGATAGGCTACTCACTCTAGTATTCTTGGGCTTCCCTGATGGCTCAGACGGTAAAGAATCTGCCTGCAATGCGGGAGACCTGGGTTCGATCCTTGGGTTGGGAAGATCCCCTGGAGAAGGGCATGGCAGCCCACTCCAGCATTCTTGCCTGGAGAATCCCTGTGGACAGAGGAGGCTGGTGGGCTACATTCCACTGGGTTCCAAGAGTCGGACAGCTTTGTAGTAAGTTTTGAGATCAGAAAATATGTCACCTGGTTTGTTCTTTTTCAAGATTATTTTGACTGTTCAGGGTCCCCTGAGATTCCATATGAATTTTAGGATGGGTTTTCTGTTTCTGTAGAAAATGTTGAACGTTTGGTTTCAGAAAGAGCCTTGCAGTAGCACGAGGAGAATGAATTGGGAAGGGCCGAAGGCAGGGGAGAGGCTAGTATACTATTGCAAAGTCATGTCAGAAGCGACGTGATGAGAGGTGAGAGGAGCTCAGATCCAAGATGAGGGCAGGAGGAGTGGAGTGAGACAGAGGCGATGGCGGCAGCGCAGCAGCAGTGTTTACAGAACTTGAGGTGGCGGTTCACGAGCCAGAGTTGCCAGGGCTGGCGGCAGACCTGTGGAGCAGAGAACAGAGCTGCGGCTGGCAATCAGGAGCGGCAGGAGGGGAGCGAGCCCAAGTAACATTTTGCAGTTAATTTATTCCGATATGTCTTAGATTTGCCTCTGGTTATATGCAGCTCAGTCAACAGAGATGGAAATTACTGCTGTGTCATCGTTCATCTTCATGAAAAGAAAGGTTTTGGCCTTGTTCCTTCCTTGCTAAGAAAGTACTTAGGACAGTAAATGGTTTAGCAGCTGAGCTACTACCTTAGAATTAATCAGCAGTTTTGTGTGTTCATCTGATAATCAAGTAAAAGTGTAGTTAATTGTTTAAGACCATTTTAATGTTAAAAAATATACTGAAAGAAGTGATTGGATAGTCATGGAAAAAGAAAGCAAATTATTGTTTTTCTTTAAGTATCAGTTCATCTGATAAATGTGGGTTACCACAAAGTATTGGTGGCTCACCAAAAAGTGCCTTTTGGTAGCCTGTGTTTGCAAACTGATCCCTCTCCATTTCATGGAGTGATATCAGTTAGGCTAAACTAAAATACTTCAGAGGCTTTTGATTGTTTATAGGTTTGGATTTCAAATTAGTACATGTTAATTGTTGAATTAGTGGTCATATTTTGTTTGTTATATGTATCTCTAAACAATGTTCGGAAGCAGGAATCCTTTTTCCATTTGCGGCAGGATTGTGAACAATGGAACGTTGTGATCTTGCTAGAGGAGAGTTTTTTGTTAGTATTGTAGAGTAATGTAATTAGGCCCTATATGGAACTCGAAAACAGATTTGAATTTTTGTTCTGGCTGTGGTTTTATGCTTTCCTAAAATGTGGCCTGAAACAGTTTATTAGTAAATATGCTGAATTGCTTTTTCTGGCAAGTGCATTTCAGTATCGAATCCAAGTAAAAATACAAATATTTACTTACAAAAGTCATTTGGTGTGGTAATAATTTTACCGTGGCCATTGACCCACTAGTGAAATGTTAGGACATTACTAGATTGGATCCTGTTTATTTAAAGGCCAAGAGAGGGGAGAAGAGAGGAAGCTAACATTGACTGAGTACCTGTTATGTGCCATCAGACTTGGCACGCCATCGTACTATCCTGTTTTTACTCTCTAGCAGTTCAGTGAGGAAGTTTATTTATCTCTTGTTCCAGCAAGAAAAATAATGCTCAAAGGTACTTGTAGAAATTGAGAGATTCATTCAAAAAATCCATATGAAAATGTAAACAACCCAAAACAAAGCAAAGAGATTTTTTATTTTTGGCCATGCCAGGTGGCATGGGAGATCAGGGATTGAAGCTGTGCCCCCTGCAGAGAACATGTGGAGTCTTAACCACTGGATAGCTGGGGAAGTTCCCAAAGCGGTTTTTTAAAGAGAAACAGTTGGAAGACTAACATCACCTGATTTCAAGACTTGCTGTGAATCTTCAGTAAACTGGACGCTGTGGTGTTGGAGAAGGAAATGGCAATCCACTCCAGTATATTTGCCTGGGGAATCCCCATGGACAGAGGAGGCTGCAGGCTGTGGTCCAGGGGGTCGCATAGACGTGGTGTTGGAGAGAGGGCTACGCGTGTAAACCGGTGCGATCAGCTGGCGTCTGGGAGTAGACCCGTGAGTGTGTGGCAGCTCATGGCTCACGTGCTCTCGGTTGTGCTGGGTCTCTGCTGCACGTGGGCTCTCTCTAGTTGTGCCACTTGGGCTTAGTTGCCTCAAGGCACGTGAAATCTTCGTGGACTGGCGGATTCTTCACCACTGAGCCACCAGGGAAGCCTGGTCAATTTCATTTTTGACAAAGATGCCAAGGCGGTTTAATGGGGAAAGTAAAATCTTTTCAACAGATTGTGCGAGAGTAACTGCATCCATATACAGGGGGAAAATACATACCTCATTATCATACATAAAAATTAACTCAAAGATCACAAAGCTAAAACTAGGTAATTCTAAAAGAAAGCCTAGGAGAGAAATCTTTGTGACCTTGAATTCAAAAAATTTTCTTTAAAAAAATTTTCTTAGATCACAGAAAGCAAAATCACAAAGAAAAAATTATATGCTGACTGATCAAAATTTTAAACTTGCTCTTTGAAAGACATCATTAAGAGAACCAAAAAGTTGCTTGTTTCCAGAATAAATAAAGATTCTTAAATTTCATCATAGCAGTAAGGAGATAATTCATTTAAGAAAATTGGTAAAATGTTTGAAAAGATTCTTCACAAAAGAAGTTATACTAATGGCAAAAAAAGAAAAAAGAAAAGAAATTGGCATTAATGGTGTGGGGATGTGCAAATTAAAATCATAATGAGATACCGCTATACACTGATTAAAATAATTTAAAAGACTGATAACATTAAGGGTTGACTAAGATATGGAGCAACTGGAATTTTTGTGTACTATTGATGGGAAGGTGTAATGGCAAAGTCATTTTGTAAAACTGGTAGTTTCTTATAAAGTTTAAATGTACCATCCACTCATTCTACTCCTGGGTATTTATTTACTCAGAAGAAATGAAAACAAGTTCACAAAAAGTCTTGTATATGAATGTTCATAGCAGCTTTATTCGGAGAAGGCAGTGGCACCCCACTCCAGTACTCTTGCCTGGAAAATCCCACGGGCGGAGGAGCCTGGTAGGCTGCAGTCCATGCTAAGGGTTGGACATGACTGAGCGACATCCCTTTCCCTTTTCACTTTCATGCATTGGAGAAGGAAATGGCAACCCACTCCAGTGTTCTTGCCTGGAGAATCCCAGGGATGGGGGAGCCTGGTGGGCTGCCGTCTATGGGGTCGCTCAGAGTCGGACACGACTGAAGTGACTTAGCAGCAGCAGCTTTATTCATCATACCCCCAAGTGGAAAGAACCCAGATCTCCATCAACAGGTGAGTGGATTAGCAAATGTGAACCATCCATAGAATGGACTAGTCACTAATGAAAAGGAACATACATACAAAACCATGTATACAACAACATATATACATTTCAAAATTGTTATGTTGAGTGAAATCACACAAAAGAGTATGTATTGCATGATTCCGTTTCTGTATAAAATTCTAGAAGATACAAAATAGTCTGTAATGACAAAGTAGATAAATGGAAAAGAGTAGAGAGAAGGCTGGACTGCAGAGGGTCACAAGGAAACGGGGGTAATAACCAAAAAAAAAAGTGAATGAAAGCCAAAAGATGAAGTATACCCAGTGTTTGTGCAGATATGAGCAACCAGAACCTTCAGACAGCTTGTGGGAGTATGAATCAGTGTGAACACTGGAAAACTGGCGGCATCTCCTAACACCAGCTCTGTGTGCATCTTAGGACAGAGCAGCTCCATGCCTCGGTGTGTGCCCAGCAGACATGCGCACGTGTGTTTACCAAGTAACTTATACTAGAACGTTCATAGAACTTAATGGGCACAATAGCACCCACTGGAAGCTACCCAAATGCCCATCAACAGAATGGGTTAGTAAATTGTGACACTATGTAATTGAATACAGCAGTGATAATGAACAGACTGTATCTATTCACAACCAGTGGTGGGCCAGAGCACATGCTCTGAGACTCTGTTTATGTAAGTTTAAAACCAGGCAAAACTACCCTGTGCTTTGAGAAGTCAGAATCTGGTTATCCTCAGATGGAAAGTTTGGACTAGGAGAGCCCAAGGCAGACTTCTGGGGGTGTTGGGTATCTTATTTCTTGCTGTGGTTGCTGGTAACATGGGTGTGTTTAGTCTATGAAAATTCATTGAGTGGTACAGTTAATTGTGCAGCTTTATGTATATATGTTATAGTTCATGAAAAGTTTTAAACAGACATGTACTGTCACAGAAAGGTGTCCTGATAATCGTAAAGTGAGAAACGTAAATTTTAGAACGTCTTGTGTGATAAATGATCCCGCTTATATAAATGGAATTATAAACAGTAAACTTAATCCAGATTACCTCTTGGGAGTAATAATGGTGCTTGGTGGGGAGAATCATTAGCTCTGCTGTAGTTACGCAATGTTGCTTCAGTCGTGTCTCTTTGTGACCCTGTGGGCCATAGTCTGCCAGGCTTCTGTGCTTGGGATTCTGCAGGCAAGAATACTGGGGTGGGTTGCCATGCCCTCCTCCAGGGAATCATAATGTAAGCAAATAAACAATGAGAACAGTTTCTGTTCAAAACATTATTTATTGAGCTGAGTTGGTTCCTGTAGTTAGGATTATGAATTTATTGTTCAGTTGCTCAGTCGTGCCTCTCTTTGAGACGCCATGAACCACAGCACGTCAGGCTTCCCAGTCCTTCACAGTCTCCCAGAGCTTGCTTAAACTCATGTCCATTGAGTTGGTGATGCCACCCAACCATCTCATCCTCTGTCGTCCCCTTGTCCTCCCACCTTTAGTCTTTCCCAGCATCTGGGTCTTTTCAAATGAGTCAGCTCTTCGCATCAGGTGGCCAAAGTGTTTGAGCTTCAGCATCAGTCCTTCCAGTGAACATTCAGTACTCTTTAAATAGATATGTTAAGTCTAGTTTTGTATTTGCTAGAGTAGTTTAAAGTGAAAATATCTCTAACCTTTTCACTAACTTTGGAGTTACATTCAGTTCGGTCACTCAGTCATGTCTGACTCTTTGCGACCCCATGGACCGCTGCACACCAGGCTTCCCTGTCCATCACCAACTCCCAGAGCCTACTCAGACTCATGTCCATTGCGTTGGTGATGCCGTGCAACCGTGCCTATCAATGATGTTTCTCCTTGATTGACAGGTTAATGGGCTTTGCTCTTGTTGGATGTGGTATCCCATCGTTGGCTTTCCTTGATTGGCCCCACTTGAATGACTTCAGTAAATCCATAGACTTATAGAACTATCGATTATTAGAGCTGGTAGGAACTTTAGGAGTTCATTTGGTCTAGTGGTGTTTTTTTTTTAATTTTTATTTATTTATTTTTGACTGTGCTGGACCTTTGTTGCTGTGAGGGCTTTTTCCCTGTGGCGGCGCCCGGGCCTCTCATCGCGGGGGCTCCTCGTCATGGAGCGGGGTTTGCAGGGCGCCAGGGCCCCCGCAGTCGAGGCTCCTGGACTCGGGGTCGTGTGCCCGGGCTTAGTTGTGTACGCCCACGACGTGGGGTCTTTGTTCCCCCACCATCAAGTGAACCCGCACCCCTGTGTTAGCAGGCGGGTTCTTAACCACTGGACCACCGGGGAAGTCCTGAGAAAGTGAAGTGCTGTTTAGATAGCGG
>SJXQ01007653.1:101157-125687 GCA_006408695.1 Aepyceros melampus
TGGGCTGCTTCCCCTGTGCACCTTCAGGTCACGTCTGCAGCTTTCTGCTTGATAGTTGGTGGTGTGTGTGGGAGGAGTTGAAATGCATCTCATCACTTGTTACTTCAGTTTTCTTTATCCAACCTAAACCTGTATTAGGTTGCTTCGGATAATTTGTAATCATTGTAACACTGACATAATTGTTGATGGATTTCTAGATCTACTTTACTTTGGCAAATGTTTATGAGTTAGAACAAATGTTTCTGATTGTCAGAACCTGCACATATAAAGTACTCAAATTCTTGTTTGATAGGTAGATTTTAAGTGATTAACTGAAGCAAATGATTTGAGCAGCATAATTCACTTTTTACTAGGAAGGTAGTCCTAAGAAAGCTCCTAGTTTCTTGGCATCATTTCAGGTGACTAAACTGAAGTTTAACGAGTTGTAGGAATTTTTGTTTTAAGCCATTTCCGCATAAGCCTGTATGTGAGCTCACAATATCCCTCTCTAATTAGGAGTAAAAACACAGTACGATACCGCTCTAATCTTATGTTGTCCTGACATTAGAATAAATGCTACTAATCATATGCTTTCCCAGAGGAGATTGGCTGTGACCATTGAAAAAAACCCCAACGTTTTTCCCCTTGTTCAGCTGCAACTTGAAATTCATTTTATTTCAGCTCCTATCTTTTGGAACACTTTTCTTCTTCACTCAGTATATGAAAACTAAAGTTTTTGTTTCTTAATGTGTGCAAGTCCAGTGATTCGGAGCGGTTTATTTATGGGGCTTTGTAGATTACTGCTGCCTTTAAGAAAGACGGGTGTTGCTCAGTCACTGAGTCGTGTCCCTCTCTTTGTGACCTCGTGGACTGCAGCACGCCAGGCTTTCCTGTCCTTCCGTCTCCTGGAGCTTGTGCAAACTCATGTCCGTTGAGTCGGTGATGCCGTCCAACCATCGCATCCTCTGTCATCCCCTTCTCCTCCTGCTGTCGGTCTTTGCCAGCATCAAGGTCTTTTCCAGCACATCAGCTCTTCACATCAAGTGTAGAATACCACTGTAATAGAAAGTCAGCTGGGTGCTATTCCCTAAACCTGATAGTCTTGGCCACTCGGACAGAACCAAATTGAACAGCAAAGAAAAAGTTGTTTGCTCATGGAAGGCCCCGTAATTCAGGCAAGTCATTCCCACACTTTTGTGAATGCTGATCTGGGAGAGTAGTCACCATTGGCACCAACAGTACGTTAAATGCAAAACCATTGGTATGTTTAAAAAATATTTGACCCCTGTTTCCATCTCTGTGTATATCTGTCCATGACTTAGCTAAGGATTCCTTAGCTAAGAATCATCTTTAAGTGTGGTCACTCCCACTTCTCAGAAATTCCTGAGCCCTGGTCAGAGTCCTGCTTTAACCTGTCCTGCTTACCTTTAGTACTGTCTCTTTCATTTCTGCTAAGCATGGAGTACGCAAAGGAGAGGGAGGTGTTGAGGAGAGAGCAGAGTATGTAAGATCACAGTTTTCAGGCAGATGGCAGAGAGGAGAGAATCTGAAGCCTGGACCTAGCTCCCGCCTGGGTTACTGTCTCTGTCTTTGATGGGCTTTTTCGGATCTGTCCTCATTGCTGAGTGGGCTGGTGTAAAGTACACATCTGATGTGGTGTTGCCCTGCTTAGTTTCTGGCACTGCTTCTCTGTGGCTTGTAATAGAGACCAAGATCCTTCAGTTCAGTTCAGTTGCTCAGTCGTGTCCGACTCTCTGTGACCCCATGGACTGCAGCACGCCAGGCCTCCCTGTCCATCACCAGCTCCTGGAGCTTAGTCAAACTCAGGTCCATTGAGTTGGTGATGCCATCCAATCTTCTCATCCTCTTTCGTCTCCTATTCCCGCCCTCAATCCCTCCCAGCATCAGGGTCTTTTCAAATGGTCAGCTCTTCACATCAGGTGGCCACAGTATTGGACTTTCAGCTTCAACATCAGTCCTTCCAGTGAATATTCAGGACTGATCTCCTTTAGGATGGACTGGTTGGATCTCCTGGAAGTCCAAGGGACTCTCAAGAGTTTTCTCCAACATCACAGTTCAAAAGCATCAATTCTTCGGTGCTCAGCTTTCTTTATGTTCAAGATCCTTAGTTTGTCATCAAAGACTGTCTTGCTGTATCTCCTACCTCACGTGTGGCAACCAGGAGCTCCTTGAAGTCTTTCTCTTGTCGCCTTCTCTCCCACTCCCTCCTCTAACCCTCTGGGTGGCTTGGGTGCCCTCTGGCTAGGGCCAGACTTCAGATTCTCTCTTCTCTGCCATCTGCATGAAAAATGTGATCCTACATACTTTGGTCTCTCCTCAGCACCTGTCTCCCCTTTGTGTATTCCATGCTGAGCAGAAACAGCACCTCCTGTTTCCTCATTGTACCTTGTACTTTGAGTTTCTAATTATCAGTTGATTCCAGCACTAGACCATGAACTTAGTGTGGGAAATTATTTCCTGGGGCCTAGCGTAGTGCCTGGCACACAGTGGGTGACAATGGCACCCCACTCCAGTACTCCTGCCTGGAAAATCTCATGGGTGAAGGAGCCTGGTGGGCTGCAGTCCATGAGGTCCCTGAGGGTCGGACACGACTGAGCGACTTCCTTTTCACTTTTCACTTTCATGCATTGGAGAAGGAAATGGCAACCCACTCCAGTGCTGGAGAATCCCAGGGACGAGGGAGCCTGGTGGGCTGCCGTCAGTGGGGTCACACAGAGTCGGACACGACTGAAGTGACTTAGCAGCAGCAGCAGCAGCGTAGTGCCTGGCACACAGTGGGTGCTCAGTCTGTGGAGTGAAGGAAAAGCTGACGCAGAATGTTGGCTCGGATGAATTTTGGAAGGTTGTTTCATCTCCTTTAGTAAGTCATGATGATTATTATGGTTTTCACGCCTCTGAGGAGGCCACACTGGTGGCAGAGGAAATGGCAACTGAAGACCAGGTCTCTGGAGTCAGACGGCCTGGGTTCCAGTCCCAGACACGTGACCCGAGGCACGTTACTTCACCGTTCTGTGTCTGTTTCCAAGTCTGTAAAATGGGGCTAATAAGAGAAGCTTACTAAATGTGAAGGTTAAATGAGATAATTAAATCCTGACATCTAAGTGCTTAGCAAATACTCTCCACTTTATTTGATATTGTTTGGTGTTCATGAAAACATTGTAGATATTGCATTTGTATGAATCAAGTTATATTCTAGCTTTATTAAGGGGATTTTGTATTAAAAGGTTATCTGATGACTTTTAAATAGCACCAATGTTTTTATAATTATCCAGGTAGAAGTTCTCTGCATTTTCTTTAACAGCCTTCCCTACTGCACCCCCCAAAACCCCAGATACACATACATACACTTAATCAGTTGTTAAATCCTGTAAATTTTGCCAACAAAATGTCTCTTCCTTTCCAAGTAATCCTGCACACCTTAGTCGGATGAGTCTTCCTAAAGCATAGCGTCAGTCGTGTTTTGCCTTTTTAAAAACTCTTCAGGGAAGCCCAGCCTATTGGATTAAGTGCCGTGCAGATTCCTTGGCCCACCTCCTGGTGCTTCAGAGGCTCCGTCCCTCTCCAGCCTCACCTCCTGCTCCCAGGGGCGCGCCTCGAGCTTCGGCGTGGCTGCCCTCCCCCGTCGCCCTGCTTTTCTGCAGCCACTGGGTGGGTGGGGGGTGTGTCCCCTTGCCTCAGCTCTGGCTGTTCAAAGTCTACCATTTAAGGCAACTGAAATGCCACCTCTTTCTTGAAGATTAAAAAAACAACAGCAACTTCTCAGCTACACGTGTTTCCGCCTTCCTGTGGACTGGCAGCACTGTCCCTGTCTGAAAGACAAGATTGGCTTTTGATCAGTTTTCTGGGTACCTAACATGTTACTCCTTCCTGAGTCCAAGCTTGCCAGGGAAGAGACTGTCTTATTTCTTATTCTTGTTGAACCCAGTATTCTTTTTTTTTTTTTTTTGCCAAGTTTACTTATTTATCGTTTATTTTAATTTGAGGCTAATTACTTTACAGTATTGTCGTGGTTGTTGCCATACACTGACATGAATCAGCCACGGGTGTACATCTGTCCCCCATCCTGAACCCCCCTCCCACCTCCCTCCCCTCTCATCCCTCAGGGTCATCCCAGTGCACCAGCCCTGAGCACCCTGTCTCATGCATAGAACCTGGACTGGCGATCTGTTTCACATATGGTAATATACATGTTTCAATGCTGTTCTCCCAAATCATCCCACCCTTGCCCTCTCCCACAGAGTCCAAAAGACTGTTCTTTACATCTGTGTCTCTTTTGCTGTCTCACATATAGGGTCATTGTTACCATCTTTCTAAATTCCATATATATGTGTTAATATACCATATTGGTGTTTTTCTTTCTGGCTTACTTCACTCTGTATAATAGGCTCCGGTTTCATCCACCTCATTAGAACTGATTCAAATGTATTCTTTTTAATGGCTGAGTAATACTCCATTGTGTATATGTACCACAGCTTTCTTATGTATTTGTCTGCTGATGGACATCTAGGCTACTTCCATGTCCTGGCTATTGTAAACAGTGCAGCGATGAACATTGGGGTGCACGTGTCTCTTTCAATTCTGGTTTCCTTGGTGTGTATGCCCAGCAGTGGGATTACTGGGTCATGTGGCAGTTCTACTTCCAGTTTTTTTAAGGAATCTCCACACTGTTCTCCATAGTGGCTGTACTAGTTTGCATCCCCACCAGCAGTGTGAGAGGGTTCCCTTTTCTCCACACCCTCTCCAGCATTTATTGCTTGTAGACTTTTTCATAGCAGCCCTTCTGACTGGCGTGAGATACTTCATTGTGGTTTGGACTTGCATTTCTCTGATAATGAGTGATGCTGAGCATCTTTTCCTGTGCTTGTTAGCCGTCTGTGTCTTCTTTGGTGAAATGTCTGTTTAGGTCTTTGGCCCATTTTTGATTGTGGACCCAGTGTTCTTGCCCTTCGGTGCTCAGTAAGTATTTGTTCTTGAAATGCTTTTTATGGGAGAAGAATACATTTATAATTACTGTGTGCAGTGCACTGTTCTTCCAAGCTTTTTACACATTGTGTTGTTTTATCCTTGCTCTTCTTCCTTACTTAGAGATAGGCCCTGTTAGTATTCCTGTTTCAGTACAAAGCAGCTGTTGCCTAGAGAGTGTATATAGTTTGTCCAAGGAAGGGACACACCACTAGTAGGTAACCAGTATTCTCAGTCCTGTTTAACCTGTTTTACCCCCAAATCTACGTAATACTATAGCTGAAATGTAACCACTGGGTATCCACTACCCACTTTTTGAAAAATAGCACTACATACTCCAAGAGAAAAGAAACGTATCCCTAGTGCTTTCTGCCTAATAAGTGCTAATAAATACAGGCTAAGCAGCTGCGTAAGGAAGAGAAACTGCTGGCTCTTGTTTCTCTGTTGCTTTTCCGTTTGGGTCAGGAGGGAAGCCACACGGCAGCCGTCGTGATGCACCCACAGGGCGCAGTGGAGCCTTGAGTTTCCTGTTGGCTGCCCCGAGGGTGCGACTCCAGCTCCTAGGGGTGCGGGAGGGAAGGCGCTCCTCTCTCCAGCCAGTGCCCAGGAGGAGGCGCCTCCCAGCTTGACTGGGTGCCTGTTTCTCCCTGATGCTAAGTAACTTGGGGGAGTTGTTGTCACTCTTGATAAATCGGACATCTGTGGTTTCTGTTCTTTTGAGGGATTAAAGAGTCATACAGTCATAAATTACCCATGCAAAGCACTACAATCCAGAAAATCCAGAAAAACACTTTGTTGTGCTATGTAACAATAGACAGTCTCCCTGCAGCTCTTCTGACCGACCTCTCCCTGAGTTTTTTCTTTGCCAGTAGGAAAGAGCCACACAGCGTGGGCTTGCACTCTCTCTCTTAGCTGTGTATTCTTGGGCAACTCACTTAACCCCATTCTTACATTGCTTTCTCTTCTGTAACTCAGGATCATAATACACCTCATAGGCGGTTCTGTGGTTCAAATGGAATAATACCTGGAAACGCGGGTACATCAGTGCCTGCTGCTGCTGCTAATCGCTTCAGTCGCATCCGACTCTGTGCGACCCTCTGGACAGCAGCCCACTGGGCTCCTGTCCACAGGATTCTAGGCAAGGACACTGGAGTGGGTGCTGTTTCCTTCTCATCGTCAGCGCCTGCCACTCTATAAATGTTAATGCCTCAGAAGTGTTAGTCACGCAGTCGTGTCCCACTCTTTGCAGCCCCGCGGACTGTAGCCCACCAGGCTCCTGTCCATGCAGTTCTCCAGGCAAGAATACTGGAGTGGGTTGCCATGCCCTTCTCCAGGGGAGCTTCCTTACCCAGGGACTGAACTTGGATCTCCTGCATTGCAGGCAGATTCTTTACCGTCTGAGCCACCAGGGAGCCCCAAAGCACCCTTTCCCCCCAAAATCCATTGCAGGGCATCTGCAGTCCATGTGGCCGGCCACAAGAGTCAGATACGACTTAGTGACGAAACAACGGCCGTGGCGCCTTTGATTGTGTTTTGAAACTTAGTAATTCTGCATTTTCCTCAATGTCCCTTTAATCATTAGTCATCAGAGCTGCTGATTTTCCCGCATCCTCTGCCCACATGTGACTAAACTATATTTTAGTAAAATGTATACAGCCACGTTTCTTTTGTGCGTTCTTGAGAAGCCACACAGCTGTCGGAATTCTGAAGGCTGGATCGTGTGCTGTGTGCTCTCATTTAGAAGGACCCGTGTCGCGAGCCGGCTTCTCTGGAAGCCGCACACCAATGCTGTGATGCCTTCCACGCTTACCTTCCTTGTCTTTGCTCCTTCTGGCTACTGCTGTACTTGTTCTGATCAGAATCCTGGCAATTGATGTCCACCCTAGAAGCTCCTACAGATGCTTCGGCCTCTGTGTTGTCTGAGAGGCCAGTCAGGCTAAGGCCGCCCAATAGCCACCTTCTTAGCCTGTTTCCTGCAGCCCCTGAGGCAGTGTTGCCGCGTGAGAAGCTGATGAACACAGGCCATGCTTACCGTCTCGGGGCCGCTGGTCTGGCACACTTTCTGGGTGAATTCACGTGACTTGGCATTTACACATGGGCACCGGGGACAGTCTGTCTTTGCCTCAAAGGATTAAGTAACACAGTTTGGAATTGACTTAAAACTATTTTTTTCCCCTCATAAATTGGGCCCTGACATCTTTCATAAATCAGGAATGTTTCTTGGAAATGTAATTCTCACTAAACTCAGTCCCAAGGGTACTTTCCTATAAAAGCACATTCTTGTTTGTTCTGTCATAACAAATGCATTTGATGATTGTAATAGAAATGTAATAGAAATGAGTGTTATAGAAACATGATTGAACAGGAAAGAACACCCACTATAAATAGGTCAGTTTGATATTAATCCATGTGCAAAGCATAAATATAGCTTTATTAAACACAAGACAGCTCTAGGAAAATGTTGTATTTTAAAGCAACATGTTTTAGTTCAGCAATGAGTCTGAAGGAATCCCTTATTTTGTTAAAAAAAAATATATATATATATTACTATACACAGTTGCTAATGCCTGTGAAAAAAAGTCAGCTATGCAAAGAGTGGATAAAAGAGATTCCAGTCTTGAGCTGTGGTTCACCCACAGTGCGATCTTCCTGTGGAGCTATGTTTAATGGAGGGCTTAACTCTTACGTTACACTTTTAACATCTTTTGAGTGTGTTCCTAGAGAGGCAGCAGGCCTCACTACCGTTTACTGAAGTCTGTGTCAGGCTGCAGATTTCTTACATTTCCCTAAGACAGCGATGCTTGTAGACGAGCACGGTGAGGGCAGACAAGGCCACAGCACTCATCCTGGGGTCAGAGGGCTGGCCAGTGAGGACGGCCCTGTCTCCTCTGAGACCTCTGAACTGGACCTGTCTCCAACAGCATCAGTGCTCTTGCATCACACGCAGTAGGAAACTAAGTCTCTCAGATTTGGAAGCTGTATCTTTTCTTCCCGTCATTTAAGAATAAAGTTGTTTGGCATATGGCTCCTAGACTCTTAAAAAACTTGCTTGTTATTGCTGTAGTTTTTCATATTCATAAACTGCCAGTTGAATATGGTGCTTAAGTGTTTGCTGTTACATCTTGATATGTTATTATACAAAGTAAAATGGAAGATGTAAATCAAAGACAGCACTGATAAACTACACAGTGGACTGGGGAATTCAGGAGCTTCGTTAAAATGTTAATAAGCTGGAGTGAGACCTTAGTTATGTGATCAGTCACTGATAAATAAAAGGTCTCTGGTCTTCTTTCCCCTATGGTCAGTTTTTCATGGACATGTTTTTTAGGTGACTTTCTGAGGATTTTTTTTTTTTAATGCTTCCCCCAGCAAATTCCTCAATTGAATGTTTGTTGACAATTACAACTTCTACAAAGTTGACTCCATAGAAACTTTTATTTCTCCAACTTGTTCTGCTTAGGGACTAACATCCAGAGTGCATTTCTGGGACTTCCCTGGCGGCCCGTGGTGTGGACTCCACGCTTCCACTGCAGGGCCCGGGTTCAGTCCCTGGTCAGGGAACTAGGGTCCTACATGCCTTGTCGGACTGCCAGAGAAAAAACCAAAAGCCAAAACATTTATACCTCAGGACTGCAGTCAGATTATTTGGCCTGCTGCTTAACTCTTGCTAGTTATGTTTGCTTTTTCAGTGTTTCAGTAAAGTCAAGCTTCGTGATATGTGGCATGCTGACTTGTCCATATGTCACAGTGATGGCCGTCAACATAGATTCCCCCCCCACATGTGTCTTGGCGTGTACACTGGTATACTGCTGTTAGTTGCTATTCTTTTAAATTTGTTATAAAATCCACTTGGGCATACGATGAGGCAGTATTTTTTTATGTAGTTAGTGGAGTGAGTTCTCTGTTGTTTGTATCAGATGAACTGTTAAGGAGTTGCTTCTTTCTAAAAATGTGTGTTTATCTAGGCCCGTTTTATGATGTCCTTTTGGGCACTAAATGTGCATTAAAGGGCCATTTCTTTTTGAAAGAATTTGTGCCAATTCTTTTTCCTCTTCAAAAGAAATGGTTTCAGAGCATGGGCTTCTTGCCTAATGTCAGTTCCATAAGGCTTCTCTGTTTTGGGGTGGTTTCCTTTCTGCCTTGTTCTCTGCCTTCCCCTTGGTGGACTTTGCCATTAGGAAGATGTGTACCTGGATTCAGGCATTTCTTTACTTTAGAGTTATTTGTCATTCCAGACACATGGGCCAAAAGGACAGGCTTAAAAGGGGAGGCAGAGTTATATAAATTTTATTCATAGTTAAATATTTGCTTCCAGGGAAGGTGAAAAATGCTTTGTACTTTTTCCTCTGGCTTTTTTCTTCTAAGAGAACTTGAAATGCAACAACAAAAAAGAAGTGGCCAAAGGCTGAGAGAACTCTCTTTTTCCATGTTGGTTTGTTTTTATTGTAAGACAAACCTTTCATGTTTTATTGTTATGAAGTTTAAACCTGGCCTAGAGGTGCCAATCTTTAGTGGAAACAGCTGCGGAGTTGGTGTCCCCTGATCAGGTGGGACTTTCTTTGAAGCAACATGTTGCCTTTTAAAAGAAAATTGAGCAAGTGAGAACTTGAACCTGTGAAACTCATCAGCAGTTCCACCATCGTTTCTCTCTTAAATAACCGAGATAGCTAATGAAAGTAAAGCGTTGGCATTTAAACATCAACTTCCGTGTTACTTTTTCTGATGGGAACAGATTTGGTATTTTGTGTTACTTAAAAATATAGAAATGGAGAAAAAAAATCACTCATAAGAATTGAAGATGTTGCAGCTCAACTTAAGAGCATAGAGTGTGCTTCTGCTTCAGGCTAGTCTGAACTGTGATTTCGAGCCCAGTTTACACTTGCAAGTAAATACCTTCAAGAGGGCTTCCCTGGTGGCTCAGATGGTCAAGAGTCTGCCCGAAATGCTGGAGACCTGGGTTCAGTCCCTGGGTCAGGAAGATCCCCTGGAAAAGGACATGACCACCCACCCCAGTACTCTTGCCTGGAGAATTCCATGGACAGAGGAGCCTGGGGTCACAAAGAGTCGGACACGACTGAGTGGCTAACACCCACACCTACACCCATTTAATAGTAGCAGAATTGAAGCGGTCGGGCATATACCTGAACTTAAATGAAGTCTAGAGAGGAAAGATTTTCTCCTTCGCCCTGGTTGATGTGAAGCCTTTCTCCTCTTTGTGGCTGAGTGATAACTGGTAGCAGTGGCTTTAGCATCGCTCTGGTCTACTGTTAGGAAAAGTTGAGCGTCAGAGAGCTTTCTTTCCTTGGGGGAAAATAGAGACAGGCATGGAATCAGAGGGACAAGGAAAGTGCTGAAATAGTTTCCTTTTGGGCTTTTGATTTGTTTGCCAAAAAATTGCCTTCCAGATGGAGAAGACCAAACGCTCTGATTGTGAGCCATTGTGTTTGTACTGGCCTACCTCCCCATCCCACTGCCTGGTTTGAAATCTGTGGGCCAGTCCAAATTCTTTACCTCATTTTCTAGGACCAATTTACTGTCTTACTCATCTTCCAGCTGCACGGGGGTGAGGCAAGTTACTTTGAAATGGAAGCCCATGCCATTTTAGAAAACCAAGCCGCAGCAGATTCTTGCCGGGGCGCATCAGTCATGATGGCCGCGTCTCTGAGGCCCTTGCAGCACACCTCCCAGGTGGACTTGTGCCTGTGACATGTGCGGCAGGCGCAGCCCGGGGATGGATCTGAACAGGCCGCGCTGGCCTTGTGTGGGCTTGTTGCTGCCCTGGTTGCCTAGCGTCCTGGGCTGTCGCATGGGAGGCACACTTTGGTTTGGGCTGAATCCTGCTTCGCTGGCAGTAGGAGTCTTGATGCTCCGGTTTCCCTTGGGAGGTATCGGTTGTGCAGGGGTTGGCACTGGGGGATCTCGTGGCTTTGCAGTCTGGCAGGCTCGGGCCCAGCTCACTGCTCTTCCACCGACTGAACACGTGCTTGAACAAGTTATTTTCTGCATCTGGAAACTGGGGGATTGTACCATGTCAGGCTGCTGTTTGGTTTACAGGAATTTTTGGTGGAGTAGGGAGGGAATGTTGGGTACTCATGGGAGATAGTAATGTTTGTTCCTTTCCCTTCTCTTTATGTCAGCCTGGAATAGGTTAACCATTGTGGTCTGTAAACTGACAGGTTTTCCATCACTTCATTAAACTGCATGGAAACTGGGATGACACGAGAGATCTTCGATGTTGCATTTTAAAGCTGGGCAACAGTGCCTAGTGCAGGGCCTGTCGGAGGTACAAAGTAATGATTTTTAACTAAAATTCATACTTTTATAGGATACAGTCATAGGGAGGAAACGCATCATGGCCACATGTAGAGGGTAAGAGAGGATTATCAGAACTCACTATGGGTAATAACAAACACTTTGACCAGGCCAGCATCAGCGGGATTGTTGCACAGGTGAAGCGAAAAAGGTGTGGGTTGGCTTCCTTGCTTAAGATGGAGCTCTCTGTGTTTGGAGCAGAGAGGCCAGGTTTGCTGACTCAGGAGCACCCTGAGCGCCCACACTGCCTCGCCCACACTGCCTCGCCCACACTCACGGTCAGACAGGGAAGGGCAAGTGAGTGCCGGGGCCTCGACATGGCGCTCAGTCGTGAGGAGGCCGCTCAGGGCTCTGCTGGACCATGGGGCAGGCACTTAGTGAAGAGCGTCACGATGCTCTGAAAAGTCTGAAAGCAGTTGTCTGTCAAGTCTGAGGAAAAACAGGCCTTGGCTCTCTTCCTTGGCCTCTGTAACTTTTCTTTTTTGATAATGGAAAAATAAGTTTATCTCAAAGCTTGGGACATGTGTCTCTACAGTATGTGAGATGATTTTTTTTCCTAAAGTGTTACCACAGGTAAATGTTTTTATTTTAATTTTTTTGCCTTCATTTAAAACATGCCTTATTAAAAGAGTATAGCTGGCACTCAAATCTGTGATTATAGATACTATTTAAGTTGAAGTTGAATTTATATAGTTAAATACATTCATTAATGGTTTTTTTTTATTTTTTAAAGAAAATAAATTATGGCCATATCAATAGAATGATCAGAGTTGAGAAAGATTGGTCAAAAGGAGGATTTAGCTTTTTTTTTTTTTGGCCCCAAGTTTAAGGTTCCTGTGAAGTTTGATTTAAAATTAGGTATTAAAATTTTTTTTTTTTTTTCCACCAGATTATTAAAACAGGGTTGCATTTGTTTTTTCATCTTGAGAGATGGTGGCTAAAAGTGCCCCGTGAGTCGGCGAGGAGAGAGGATTGGAGGCCACGCTTGAGGGGTGCTTTCCCCCTGTTTGGACACTCTAACTTGTGACAGCAGCTCCTCTGGATCGCTCCTTTCCATCCTCCTCGAAACGTCGCCATCACTCAAAGGGCTGGCACAGCCTGGGGAGCTTCCCACAGAGGGTGTTTACCTGACGTGCCGGCCGTGGCGTGCCTGGGGAAGGCAGCGCAGGAGCCCGAGGTGCTGGAGGCTGTCTGCAAGTTGGGCAAGAGCATCTTTTCAGAGCTGTCTCCTGGCTTATCCCCCCACCCCTGGGACTCGTCTAGACAGAATGGGGGAGAAAGTTTTTATCCCCTGGTGGGGCAAAGGGGACCACAGGCGTAGACAGAGCCTCTGATGGCAAGAAGGAAGTTAGAAACGAGAAACTTGTCTCTCTACCAAGTTAAGAAAATCTGTCTTGTAGATGTTCACATTTATGAAATGCTCCTTTTATTTTTGTCAAGTTACTGTTAAGGTGTTTAACATGTTTTTCCTCCCTCTTTTGTAGGTACTGGCTTTGGATTAGGACTTGTTTTCTCACTTACCTTCTTTAAAAGTAAGTGTGCCTTCCTACCTGTGTGCATGCTGTCCTCGGGTGTGCGTGCGCACGGCGGGGACGCTGCTGGAGGCACGGCCCCCTGGCTGCCAGGACCCGAGTATGGGTTTAGGTAGGCCGCTGGAAAGTGAGCTAGGTACAGAAGAGGCCAGAATGGGGTGGGCGTCTCCAGAATTCCCCGGGTACTAAGTCAGGGTGCCTGATATCTCAAATATGATATCATTAAAAAAAAGCCTGTACTTTATGCCAAATCTACACTCTCAAGTAATTCTAATTAGTTATAGTTTTTTCTAAAGCAGCTTGAAAACGAAAGTCCTGCTGGTAATAAAAAGAAGTGGACCTGAAATAAATAGGCTTTTTGGCCAGAAATTCTCCTGAGCAAAGGGCAGGCAGTGTCCCTTTCATTCGGTGGAAGAACTTCTGAAGTTTGGCTATTGAATAGAAGCCATAGGGGTCACTTTGACCTCTTCCCGTGAGGAACTGTGGGGAATAGGCAACTGGAGAATCCCCGTGAACCAGTGCTGGCATGAAGTGATCATCTGCAGCATTAGCTTAAGTGAACCTCGTGACTTAGTAGAATCCAAATATGTAAATATCGGTGCAGTTCTTACCTACTTTAAAAATTCAAAGACCTTACTGGTGTAGTTTATGATAAGTTTTAAGAGTTAGTTGAGATGAGCAGATGGTTAGAACTGGCATAGGAACGTTAACAGGCTCAACTGTGTCTGCTATTTTCATTTGTGCCTCTTACTGAGCAGCATGGCCCTTAATCAACGCCCTCCCCAGGGCTGGTGATGAGACACTGATGGAAACGTGGTGCATGTTGAATGTTTACTGAATCCTAAGCAAATGTGTTGAAGCCAGAGGAAAACTTTTCTCCTCATGGTTCCCTCTTGGGGTTTTCCTTTTCTGCTCACCAGGAAGAATGTGGCCATTAGCCTTTGGCTCTGGAATGGGATTTGGAATGGCCTACTCCAATTGTCAGCATGATTTCCAGGCTCCGTACCTTCTACATGGAAAATATGTCAAAGTATGTACAGAATTGATACTTCTCTTTCTTCCTCCTGCCTCCTCAAAGAATTCTTTAGAGTGCAGATAAATAATAAATATGATAAATGATAAATAAACTGAGGTCTTTGTGGCACCACTGAGCTCATAAGTGAATCACTGACTTGAATCATCCCAGTAAAGCAGATTCTTATTAAATTCTCCTTTCTGTAGGCAGCACTTTTGTTCAGGATCTCAGAGTGCCCGGTAAACATCTCTCACACATTCAGGCTAAACCTAAAGACTTCTGAACTCAGTCGTGCTTCTGCTTTCTACTGAAGAGGGCACGTTCTTGACTGCGCGTCCCGCCCGATTCTGCTGCAGTCTTGTCTACAGATGGGGTTTTTAATGATGCAAACAAGATGCAGAAGTGTAACACACGCCTCAAGGGAAAGGACACACCCCATTTCCTCAGAGCTTCGTGCATAGCCCCCTCTGGCCAGAGATGCAGTTTATTTTGTATCCTCGGGGCTTGGAACAAAGTAGGTGCTCAAATAAACGTAAAATAAATGAGTGAAGTAAGTTGTATATCTTACTAGACGCGCTGATGGCCTCGGGGCCGCAGGCTTATTAAGGCGTCACCGTTACACAACACCACCTTCATGAAGAGCTGCTCCTTCTCGGGATGTGCAGCGCTGTCTGCCTTCTTGGTTAACCTCGAGCTAGAATCACTGGTCTGGGCCGCAGCCGGGGCCAGGAGAGAGACCCCAGAAGCCAGGACACCCCCAAGTGTGCTTTGTGGGTACTCTGGAGTTCTTCCCTTCTTTTCTCACTTAATGAGGGTGGTAATTTCTGCCTACGGGATTGCTGTGCAGATTAAATGTGAAAATGTCTTCAAGCTCTGAGGTGCTATATAAACAGAAATATTGGTTATTACAGTGGAGGCCAGCCAAGAAAGGGTGATTGACTCCTCCATTGTTCCACCGTACTAACAAGCAGGGCAGAGATGGGGTACAAATGAGCGTCCCAGCTCGGTAGCTCCTATTTGAGAAGGTGCGTAGACTGCCAGCTGCCCACTGGCCAGCCTGTGCGGGCCTGGGGAGGGGACTGGGAGCAGGGGAGGTGGGAGAGCCTCGTGCTGGCAGGCCCTCAGTCGTCAAGACCCACCCCTGCGCCAAGGCCAGGGTGGGTGCCCGGGGGCTCGTGTGGGCGGAGGGCAGCTGCATGGCACCAGCGCTGACCATGGGCAGTTTCCCTGCTCCCGGCTCCTCCCCTCTCGGCCCGCAGCAGAGTCTGGAGGAAAACAGAAAGAAACAGGGAGAGGAGCTTTAGGTCTTTTAATTGTTTGAAATGTTTTCATTGTTCCAAACTGAGTTGTCATGGATAAATGGCTCAGGGGTGATTATATGTGTGTGTATTTAATGGCTGGGAGTTACTGTGGAAAATGCTGTTAGAGGTTTTACAGCCTCGTGTGTGCTGCTCCAGCGCGGCCTGTAACTTTATCTGAACTCAAGTCTGTGCCCCGATGGTGTCAGCCTCAGTCTCTGAAGAGAGGAGCAGGACCGCGGCTTGGGGCTTTTCCAGTGTAGTCGTAATATGGGGTGATGATTGCTGAGTGCCTGCTACGCCCCGTGGGCCATCCCGGGTGCTTTATCTTTCTGTTCCTTCTCTACACCTTTCCCAGGAGGTCTGCGACGGAGGTTTGATGACCCTCGTTCAGCAGATGAGAAAACTGAACTTTACCGAGGTTAGGAACTTGCCAGAGCTCCCAGCGTTAGTAGGCCGTTTGATTGCAGGGCTGCGTGCTCCGCCCACCCGGGGCCCGTCCCTTTGATGGGCGCTAACCTGGTGCGCTGGAGACAGATTCCAAGCAGATGCTGGTAGGGCCCTGTGCGCCCGCCCCACAGCGGCAGGTTAGAGGGGCTCGTCAGAAGGCCGAGCGCGCCTGCTAATGGAGTGTCCTTCCTTTCCAGGAGCAGGAGCAGTGACTCACACCTGAGAACACCCCAGTGGGAGGGCAGGAGAAACCACGTTTATTCCTCAGGAACACTGAAGCGCCCCGGAGTGAGCCGGCACTCTCTGTAACCGCGTCACCAGTAATGCTTTCAACTCCAGCACACTGTGTACGTGTTTGAAACCAAGTCTGTTTCTTGTTTTGTATTTTCTCTCTGGAAATTGCAAGGAGGTGGTCTTAAAATAAATAAATTAAACTAAAATCGGCAGCCCAGCGCATGGCCTGCATCTCTTTGCCTTTGGTCTGTGAGCAGGAGTCTGAACTGCCAGCAGCTGTAACCGCCTGGTCCCAGCCTCTCTCAGCACCTTCCTGGAAGCACAGCTGTGGTGCGTTCCTCCCCGCTCGCCCCGTGAAGTGTAGTTTTCAGAACTGCTTCCACCTCATAAATCGGAGCTTGGAGAGCGCGGTGTGTTGTCCAGGGAAGATGATGAACGTCCAGAGGAGCCGCGCTTGCTCTGGCTGTCAGTCTGTAGAGCCGGTGTGTCGTCCTGACCATTGGACCCGGCCGGCCCGTCTCGGCCGTGTCTGCTGTGCTGGGGTCAGGCAGCGGCCGTCTTGGCAGGCAGGGAGCCTCACTGTGCTGGTGGCTCACCCCATTGATGTCACGGTTCCTCTTAACTTCAAGGAGCTTGGCGCCCACCGGCCGGGCCTTGGCACTGGGGGCTTTGGCCTGGGGACTGGGGAGAGGTCTTGGTTTGCACGGCTGGCTGGAAGGCTGCGTTTGGGGTTGATTCCATCTTCGTGTAGCACCAGAAGTCCAAGGACAGAAGGGCCACTGCTGCTGCCCCTCTGTGAGTTTGTCCCTTTGGTTTCACCGGAATCAGAGAGGCTAGACACAAAGCGGGTACTGTAGCAAATTGTTCTGAGAACATGCAGAGCCTCAGAAGTCAGGCTTTCGTATCTTACGTCTCTCTATTAATGAAATTAAGATGGGGAGGACTTGATCCCACTTGCCCCTTTAAATGTTGACTGACCATCTGTGGTGAGCTCAGTACCGTTACAGGCAGTGGAGATAAATGGATGAAAGACAAGACGCAGGTCCCTTTGAGGAGCTGAGAGTCTGACGCACAGACTCTTCTGACGTTGGATGAGGAGGGGTGTAGACAAAGGGCAGCCAGAGCGAAGGAGAGGCTTAGGACAGCCTGGCAGAGGAGGAGGGAACATGAGGTTGATTGAACCTTCCAGACAGGAAGAGAGGGAAGGTAGCTTTTGCAAAGGCTCAGAATCACGGCAGGGTGTTTTTTTTGTTGGGGAGCCACCAGGAAGTCAGTTTCACCAGAGTGTGCAGGGTCCAGAGAGACGTCAATTAGACAGTTCTTGCAGGTATCGCAGTGAGCAGATTCAAGGCAGAACCACCTTCTAGGGCCCTGCTTCCTTCCTCAGCCTTCACCCTAGCTCCCTTCCCAGAAAGGTGTGCTGCGCTCTGGACCACAACAGGCAGCAGAGGGCCCACCCACTGTCCCAGCTCCTCTGCTCTCAACGGCTTTTCATTTCTGTGGATCGGCTGACGCCCACAGATGGGCTGGACCCCAGGACTGTGAGATCATGGCTACCGCCTTCCACAGCCATCTGCTGTTTCTCACTTCGCCCTCTTCATTCCGTGATCGAGCGTGCTCAGCCACTTCACTCCTGTCTGACTCTGCGATCCCCTGGACCGTAGCCCGCCAGGCTCCTCTGTCCCTGGGGTTTTCCTGGCAAGAATACTGGAGTGGGGTGCCCTCCTCCAGGGGATCCTCCTGACCCAGGGATCAAACTTGCGTCTCCTGCATTGCAGGCAGGTTCTTCATCTCTCAGACTTGTCATCTCCATACTTGCTTTAAAAGTTACTATTTCCCCCGTCCCCACAATCTTCCCATCTTTATTCAGGCAGAAAGAATAACAGATCCCCTTTCCAAAAAAGACAAAAACAGAAAACACGCCCACTAACTCTCCAGATATGCCAGGAGAAAACAGACACTGGAGTCCGACTTCTCTCTCTGTCTCATTAGTCGTTGGGTTTTGGGCATGCATTTGCATGGATCCCTTTGCCCGGCATCTTGGAAATACCACACGTGTGTTTTGAGAGACTGAGCTCTGGGGGGCAGTGGTTCTTGGCAAAGGCCAGCCAAGGGACACACTGGCTGTCTGCTCTCCCCGCAGAGCACTTTGCCTTCCCGCCTTGTGGCTCTGAGCAGAGATGGGCCCCATGCACACTGCTCCGTCTCGTCCTGTCTCCCTGCCCCCGTCCCAGATCAGCCTGCAGAAAGTCCCAGCACGCTGGCAAAGGTTCACCACCTGTTCCACTTAGAGTTTCCTTAGAAACCCACGTCCCCTGGGGCCCCGTTCCCCTGTGGGCTTGTGATGCTTTGTTTCCCGCCCGCCCTCCTGGAACCAAGTACCAGAGAAGCCGTGGGTTTGGGGAGAGAGCGGTGGTGACCCCGCTGGGCCCAGGACACCAGGGCGAAGCTGCGGCGCCCCGGACGCAGCCCGCCCTGCCAACACGCACACACACGCGCGGTCCGAACTTGACACTGTGTGACTGGGCCCAGAACAATATGTATTTTGAGCTCATTGACGTGAATGGCTGGCGTCTGGGGACCCGCTGGGGGAAAGATCAGGCTCCACTGGCTTGTGCAGAAGTCTGTCTGTTCTGAGAACTGGCCTCGGGACACAGCCTCTCGAGCTGTCTGCTGGACTGTCATCCCCTCTCCCGTTTCAGAAGATCTGCGGATGCAGTCTGGAAATCCTGCCTGCAGGAGATGTAGACATTGAGAGTGAAGGAAATAATCTATGCACTTCTGCTTTTCCTTTTCCCAAACCTCACTGTTTACTTTTTTTTTTTAATGTAACCAAGCCATAATTACATTTTACTTGTCGTGGTTCAATCTGATTGTATTGTTGAAGGACTATTTTTGAACCTGTCCAAATAAACTCTGCCAAGTCTCCCCACAAGGATGTAACGAGGCTGGAGCAGCTTTCACCCCGAGTGGCGCTGAGACAGACCATCTCCTGTTGCGTGCTTTCTGATTACAGAAATGCCAAGGGCTGGAAGGGAGAAAGTGGGAATTCTCAGTACCGAAAGGAATGTTAAATTTAGAATCACCAGCTCATCTGGAAGCCATCACCACTCTAAGTGTGCCGCAAGCACCATTTCCCCTCGGACACCACCAGGGGTGATGTCAGGCTTAACAGACCTGGGCAGGAGCGGGGCAGGCAGGGCTCACCAAGCAGCCTTGTGCGGGGAGGCGAACATGAGAGTCCGGGTGACCGCTAAAGCCGTGAGGCACCACAGAGGTGGGTCAGGGGGAGGAAGAGGCGGGGCTTACACGAGAAGAGTGGTAGGGTTCCCAGTTGAAGACCTGGGTCCACGTTCCTGCTCCACCACTTAGCTGGATGTGACTGGGAGTCGGGGCGGGGGGGTTCCTCAATCTCTTCAAACTTCAGTTTCCTCTTCAACAGAGGAAAAGGTCATCTCTACCTTACAGACACTGGGAGTCAAATGTATACGCTAACAGGAGTATCCAAAAGGGGGTGCTGCTATTTGAATCAGTGCAGAGTGCATGGTGTTACTGGTAGGTAGTCAGGGGGCTGTTCTAAAATGCTGCTGCTGCTGCTAAGTCACTTCAGTCGTGTCGACTCTGTGACCCCATAGGCGGCAGCCCACCAGGCTCCCCCGTCCCTGGGATCCTCCCAGCAAGAACACTGGAGTGGGTTGCCATTTCCTTCTCCAATGCATGAAAGTGAAAAGGGAAAGTGAAGTCGCTCAGTCGTGTCTGACTCCAAGCGACCCCATGGACTGCAGCCTACCAGGCTCCTCCGTCCATGGGATTTTCCAGGCAAGAGTACTGGGGTGGGGTGCCATTGCCTTCTCTGGTTCTAGAATGAAAAGGGCATAATCCTTGGGCTCAGGGAGTTGGTTCTTAGAGTCTAAGTGAGATCTGAGGGAGAGAACAGGTATCTCCAATGAGTTCCTGGTAATAAAGAGGCTGAAAATTGTTGGAAAACAACGCGTCTTCGTGAACCAGTATCAGTGTCTTCATCACGCTACTCCACCTGGACGCACGGGAACGGGAGAAGCCTCCTGAAACTCCGCCCGCACTTCTCAAAGACCAGAGTCACTGAACACATGCCTCAGTGCTAGACCAAGAGGCGAAGGAGCAAAAGGGCCACTGAAGAAGCTCGGTGGGAAGCCGAGAGCTCCAGGAGCTTCTGCTGTGGTAGGAAACGGGACCGCATTCGTCCTGACTCCGCATTCCGGGCAACTGGCTTCAGTTGTGTGACCCTCACTTAAGGGTGCTCAGAGCCAATAGACGTGAGTGGAGGAAGACTATGTCAAGAATCCTGGAGGAATCCAGGAGTGGGCAGAAGCTGAGTCTTTAACAGAGAAGAAACTGGGACTAGAAAAAGGAGCTCATTATCAACTGTCAGTCATCTTTATTCCTGGTCTAGCCAGTCTGAGCCTGGCAGAACGTAATTTGATCACTTCAAATGAATATATAATAATAGTTTGTATTTATTGGGCACCTGCTCTGTGCTAGTCATTATTCTAAGGCTTTCTGTACATTGTGATGCTTACTTTTACAACGATCCTATGAGAGAAATACCATTACATTAATTTTATAGATGAAGAAACAGGTTTTGAAAGGATAAGTTCACTGTTCAAGGATAAACAGCTAAGAGGTGATACAGACAGGATGTTTACCTGATTCCAGAACCCAGACACTTCACTGCTCTCCTGTGCTTGTTGAAAGCTCTTTAAACTGGAAAGGGTCATACATAAATAAACCTGATCTGATACAAACCTGATGGAATTAGTTGAAAGTAATCAGAGTCAGTGTCATTGAGTTTAAACTGATAAGAACAAGTTGATCCAATTTGAAATTAGCTATATTTGTTAAAAATAATTCTATGTTTATTAGAAATATAATTGTCAATAAAGGAGATAGTCTTAAAAGAATAAAAACAATATAATTGTTCATCAGAGCTTCAGGTCAGTATTGATGAATTTTGCTAAATCCTTGCACGTATAATAAAGCATCATGCTTTCATTGACTGATATATCTTAACAACTAGAAACACTTTTGAATTCGTCTTGTTTTTGGTTGTGCTGGGTCTTCGTTGCTACGCATGGGCTTTCTATAGTTGGGATATGTAGGCTTGTTGCAGAGTGCGGGCTCTAGGGATGGAGGCTCAGCGGTTGTGGCGCCTGGACTTAATTGCCCCAAGGCATGAGGAATCTTCTCCGACTAGGGGTCAAACCCATGTCCTCTGTACTGGCAGGCAGATTCCTAACCATGGAACCATCAAGGAAGTCCTCAATTCGTTTTTTAAAAGACATTATTCATAGACAGTAACATGCACCTCCATCGCTAGGTAGAAGATGGAAACCCTTTTACTAATGTGTAGTGGTGATATTCCCTGCCTTTATGGTTTACTTTTAAGGGGTTAAGTTTATTTTTATAAGTTTTGATTTTGATTCTGTTTTATACTTGGAGAAAAGTTGGGAAAATAATGCAAGGAATTCCTTTGTGCCCTTCACCTTTGTTTGGTTGCTCGCATTGTTTCTTTTATCATTCTTGATGTGTGTATGCAGAGTATGCAGACTATTTTTTTGAGCCATTTGAGAGAAAGTTGGAGATATGCCCTGCTGCTGCTGCTAAGTCGCTTCAGTTGTGTCTACTCTGTGCGACCCCATAGACGGCAGCCCACCAGGCTCCCCTGTCCCTGGGATTCTCCAGGCAAGAACACTGGAGTGGGCTGCCATTTCCTTCTCCAATGCATGAAAGTGAAAAGGGAAAGTGAAGTCAATCATGTCCGACTCTTAGCGACCCCATGGACTGCGGCCCACCAGGCTCCTCCATCTGTGGGATTTTCCAGGCAAGAGTGCTGGAGTGGGGTGCCATTGCCTTCTCTGGAGATATGCCCATTTACCCCTAAATATTTCAATGTATGTTTTCTAAGAATAAGGATATTTTCATATAACCATGGCACAGGTATCAAAATCAGGTGATTAACATCAATACGGCAGTATCTAGTCCCTAACACATGTTCAGATCTTGTCAGTTGTCGAAACAACATGTGGTCTGTCTGTTTCCCCCAGTCTAGGGTCCAGTCAGGCGTCGTGCGTTACACTCAGTTGCCCCATCTCTTTCTTTAATCCAGAACAGTTCATCAGCCTTTGCTCTTGATCTTGACAGATTTGAAGAGTGCAAGCCAGTTATTTTGCGAAGTGTTTCTCAGTTTGGGTTTGTCTTGTGCTTCCTCGTGATGAGAATCAGGTTCTGCAGTTTTGGCAGAGATGCTTTTGAGTCCTTTTCAGTGCCTCGCACCAGGAGGCACCTGCTGTCCGTTTGTCTCAACACCAGTGATGTGAACTTTGGGCACTTGGTTAAAGTGTTTGCCTGGTTTCTTCCCTGTAAATCTATTATTTTTCTCTTTTGTAATTTATGCATCAGTTGTGAGGAGATACTTTTGAAGCTGCTCCTTATCAAACGATCAGAGTTTCAGCATCCGTTGATGGTTTCATAAGTTCACTCTTCCTTATTATTTGACATTCTCTGAGGAAAGGACTTTCCCTTCTCCCTCATGTATTTGATCCTCAGCGTGGTCTTGTGGGTCCTCATTAAATTGATTATTATAATCCATTACTGTCAATATTTGTCATTCAAGTTGTCCAGATTTGTCTAATAGGAGCTCTTTCATCTGGGGCCTATATCTTTTGACATCTAGTCCATTCTCTGCTCTTGTTTGCTTCACCCTAGCCGAGGAGCCAGCCACTCCCCACGCAGCCCTCGCTCCTTTTGGAGGAGAGTGGTGGTTGGAAAGTGGGCTCAGGGAGTGTGCTCGTTGCCTTCGGTGTGCCCTCGCTCCTGGGCCTCTCAGCAGGCGGCGCGTGGAGTAGGGGTCTCCCACCTCTCTCGCTCTTTGTCTGCATGTCTCCCAGGGTCTGTCATTCCTTGCTTGTCCATCTCTTGTCTGTTGCTTCTCTATCAAGACGTTTTCATTATCGCTGTATTTATGGAATAGTTTCGTCCTTAGTATGTTTCAGCTAGGAAGTTGGTTTAATGCTTCCCATATTCTTAAAACCCCTAAATTAACTGGCTTTTTAAGTGGGTTGCCCAGTGGGCATTTCCACGGGTCCATGACTTGCAATTGGGAGGAAGGCTTCCCCAGATTCTGACCACAGAGCGTCCTCTGCTCCCAGCTGGGCCGCCTCCCTGGGTTGCCGTGGGAGCGTGAGCAGGCCGCGTGATTGCCCGGGGCCTCCTCGTGAGGGTTGTCGCGGTCCCTGCCTGCCACGTGGTGCGCGCGTGAGGTCGGGCATTCTGTTGCTGAGGAGAAGCGTGAAAAAGTGAAATGAGAGGCTTTTATATAATCAATTGTGCAACAAATTATGATCAAAAGGCTCACCCCCCTTTACCCTGGAGGGCGGGCTATCGTGACATCGCCTGACAGACTCTCACAGAAACTAGGAGAAGGCCCACCACTGGCCCAGACTTGACTCCCTCTTCTCCACGGAGGGCTCCCCGGGGGCTCAGCTGGTTATGAATCCGCCTGCAGTGCGGGGGACCTGGGTTGGGAAGACCCCCTGGAGAAGGGAAAGGCTCCCCACTCCAGTAGCCTGGCCTGGAGAATCCCATGAACTGTATCGTCCAAGGAGTCGCAAAGACTTGGACACGACTGAGTGACTTTGACTTTCACTTTTCTCTCCATTGTGGACTTATGGATACAACCCAAGTTCTGCTTTTGTTTTTTCTTTTTTAACCAGGCAAAGTCCTCTTACCAAGGAGCAGCGAGGTAATTGTAGATCTTCCCTTGACCTATATAGACACCTTCCTGAAGAGCAGGAGGGAGAGCCACGGAAGGTGAGGCACAGCGCATGTCCGTCAGTGTCCGCATCGAAGAAGGTTTCTTGACTCCTCTCCCTTGGCCCCAGAAAGCAGCCATGCTTCTTGGCCCAGACCTGTGATCTGTAAAGCCTCGGTTCAGCTGAGGAAGGGGGCTCTCGGGGAACGGTTCTCACCTGCCAGGATCTCTGCCCTCTCTTCCGGGGGCCTCCCGGCCTTCGGCCGCTCCCCGCCCTGTCAGTCTAACTCAGTCTAATGCATGTTGTTTCCTGTTCACAAGTTTCCGGTGGCTTCCTAATAACGAGCAAAATATCGTTCCACATTTCTTAGCCTAGCATTGAAGGCCCTTCACCATGTGGAATCCAGCTGGCAATGCAGCAGACGTAAAAGACGCGGTTCGATCCCTGGGTCCGGAAGGTCCCCTGGAGGAGGGCATGGCAACCCACTCCAGTGTTCTTGCCTGGAGGATCCCATGGACAGGGGGGCCTGGCGGGCTGCAGTCCCTGGGGTCGCACAGAGGCAGACACGACTGCAGCGACTGCGCACGCACGTGCCTCCGTGTCCTCATCTGTAAATGGGAGCAGTCAGGCTGATGCCCGTCTCAGAAGTCACCGCGGGAGCGTACGCAGCTCCTTTCGCGCAGTGCATGGTGTAGAGTCGTCTGTCTGAGGCTCTGCTATTGTTGTTGCCCCCTTTGCATCCGTTATCCACCTGGCAGCCTGAGTGCTAAACTGGATTGTGTCCGTCCTCCACTCACACACAGCCTTCCGGTGCCTTCTCACTCCACTGGGATAAAAAGCCAGAGTCAGCAAAATGGACCCTGAGACCCTCCCCAGTGCCACCCTCCTGGGGCCAGCCTCACCTGCTGGTCCACCAGCTCCCTGTGTTTCTGTGCAA
>SJXQ01007654.1:0-16935 GCA_006408695.1 Aepyceros melampus
GGCGCCCCCGTCCTGGGGCTGGGGGACACCGTCCCGCCTCCCTGCTCCGGGGCAGTGCCTCGGGAGGAGAGGCACAAGCCAAAGGCTGGACACCGGGGCCCAAGGCCGCCCCGCTGCTCACACGCCGCAGCCTCCAGGCTTTCCTCGCCTGGCCCCGGGCACTCAGGGCAGGACCACCGTCCTTCTTCCGTCAGAGCCCCCACACCAGCAGGCAGCAGCTGCCTCCAAGGTATCAGATGGAAAGCAAGAAACTCGGGGGAACACGTACTGAGTGCTCCTCACTTCTAAATGTGGGGCCTGTGGGAAAGACTTCAGAAAAACGCTTTGATTCCTGGAGAAGAGATCTCTATCTTGTATTTCTAGCAGAGCTTGGTAACTCAAATGCTCCTGGAGACGCCAGTATTCATGGTCCTCCATCTACAGTAAGACCTCCAGGGCATCACAATTAGACAGATGAGAACCAAAGTATTTTTACCGTATCAGAAGAGCAACAATTAAAAATCTCCTAACACCAAGCTTGAGTGAAGATGGAGTGCAGAGACACTCCTCCCTTTGGTAGGAGCGCAAGTGTGCGGCTATTTTGAACCGCACCATCTGACTAAACGCTCAAGTGCCCAAAACTCTTTGACTCACGAACTCCTCTTCTGGGGACCCATCCCTCACAGAAGGTGGGGCAGATAGATAAATGTGAAAGCACTCCCCAGAATCTGAGTTACAGAATCAAACACCAGGAAACAGCCCAAATGTCCATCTTTTAAAGAACCTGCTGGCGTTCCCTGGTGGCCCAGTGGTCAGGACTCTGCACTGTCACTGCAGGGGGACAGGCTGGATCCCTGGTCAGGGAACTAAGACCTGGTGCCGCAGCCAAAAAATCATGCATGCGTGCTAAGCAGCTTCAGTCGTGTCAAATTCTCTGCGACCCCATGGACTGGAGCCCTCCAGGTCCTCTGTCCATGGGCCTCTCCAGGCAAGAATACTGGAGTGGGGTGCCATTTCCTCCTCCAGGGGATGTTCGTGACCCAAGGATTGAACCCGATCTCTTACGTCTCCTGCAATGGCAGGCAGGTTCTTTACAACTAGCGCCACCCGGGAAGCCCTAAAAAATAAGAAACTGCAAGGTGGAGAAGGCAATGGCACCCCACTCCAGTACTCTTGCCTGGAAAATCACATGGACGGAGGAGCCTGGTAGGCTGCAGTCCATGGGGTCACTAAGAGTCGGACACAACTGAGTGACTTCACTTTCACTTTCATGCACTGGAGAAGGCAATGGCAACCCACTCCAGTGTTCTTGCCTGGAGAATCCCAGGGACGGGGGAGCCTGGTGGGCTGCCGTCTGTGGGGTCGCACAGAGTTGGACACGACTGAAGTGACTTAGGAGCAGCAGCAGCAAGGTCTCCTTACAGTCATCAGTGCAGAGGGATCACAAAGAACAGAGAGTATCAATACGCTGCTGATTTTTTAAAGCCCTTTCACAATAGAGAAGTCCAATAAACACCACCTCAGCCAAGCAGGTCAAGGTTAACATCGTCGAAGGCAGGTCATGTTGACACTGCGTTCCTTGACTACGTTGTGACCTCACCTCTGGGGTCTCCCCCTCCCCAAAGCTAGGACCCCAGTCTACTCACAGGAAAGCCATCAGACAAACCCCGACTGAGGGACACACTGTGTAAAACCTGACCAGTGTTGCTCAAAACTGTCACAGCCACCAAGAACAAGTGATGTCTGAGAAATCGCCACACGACCGAGGAGGTGACAGACACACAGCTAACTGAATGAATACAGGCTCCTGCCTGGGTTCCTGGGACAGAAAAGAAACCCAGGGCAGAAATGCCAAAATCTGAAAAAAAGCGCTGAGTCTTCATGAACGAACAGTGATGTGGAAAAGCCGATTCCTCAGCTGTGGCACGCACCACGGCAACACGGAATATTAACAGAGTACACAGGGACTCAAGGACTTCCCTGGTGCTCAGACGGTAAAGCGTCTGCCTGCAATGCGGGAGACCTGGGTTCGATTTCTGGGTCGGGAAGATCCTCTGGAGAAGGAAATGGCAATCCACTCCAGTACTCTTGCCTGGAAAACCCCATGGACGGAGGAGCCTGAGAGGCTACAGTCCATGGGGTCGCAAAGAGTCGGACACGACTGAGCGACTTCACTTCACTTTACAGGGACTCTGTATGGTCAGGGCAACTTCTGGGTCACCTAAAACTGCTCTAACAGAAGTTCTCTTTAAAAACAGACTGTGACAAAGGGAGGAAGACACTCGTGACAAGAGGGGTCCTATTTACATTTTCTGTTGTTTGTTTTACTTCTTTGACTATGTTGGGTCTTGGTCGCATCGTGCAGGACCTTTCCTTGGGTGCACGGACTTTCCAGCTGTGGGACAAGGGCTCAGCTGGGATCCCAGCGGCCTGACCGGGGATCAAACCCACATCCCCTGCATTGGAAGGTGGATTCTTAACCACTGGACCACCAGGGAAGTTCCTGCTGTTTTTTAACTACTGATACTGCCCTGTGGCGGCTTCCCTTCTCACCTGCCAGCAGGTGTATAAACACACAGGTGAGAACACCTGGAAGAGACGCACTGAGCTGTTAGCAGTGGTTACTTCCAGGAGCAGGAGGGGTGGATCCAGAGACACGAAGGAGAGGAGAGGGAACGCGACCACCTCTACTCTGTGGCTCTGGGTTGTTTTAATTTTTACAAGGAGCACACATTCATATATTATGTGTGCATGCATGCAAAACCATTTTAAAAACAAAGTAGCTCTCTCTGCCACAGGAAGCTATCTGAGATAGATTACCCTGAAAAACTACAAACTGCACAGTTTCTATGTTAAAGAAACACCCAGGACATGACATGCTTGCTCCGGGTAGTGGGTATCTGTGAAGCTTACCTTTGAAAAACAAGCTGGAAGGAGGAGGACTCTGAGAAGAGTGGGGTGAGGAGATCAGCACTTTCGCTCCTTACCTTCTGCTCAAGTGTTTATCAAACCATATGTCTTTAAACAATCACCATCATCAAAATGCCAACAAATCCTCACAGTTCACCCCTTGTCCTTCCATCTCCTTGTCCCTGAACCACACCCAAAGGAGCCAACAAACGGTTTATAATTCTGCCTTTAGGGTGCACCCCCCTCCCTCTGCCTGGCGGCTGTGGGAGTTTGGGGGGAGTGCCATCAAGCAGCACCCTGGCCGTGGCCCCCCAGCCCTCCCTCAGCTGTTAGCTGGACCGCCGGTAACAGTCTCTCTGTCCAACAGGATCTGCGAGTGTGGACACCGCTCTCCCTGTAGCTTCCTGGCAGAGCTGGGAGAATGTGGTAACTGACACCCATAACAACAGGAAAGGATGGCAAGATCCGAACCTGCCTTCTGAATCATCTTTAAACTATGTAAGGTCTCCTCCAGCAGTAAATACATTTGAATATTTTGGATTAATTCTTTCTGATTAACCAACCTAGGACAAACCCCAGGGTCCCCAACTGGAGTATCTGAAAACCTATTGCAACTGCCCAAAGCTGCTGCTCCTTTAAAGGACATCAAAAGCAAACAGAAAGAACTGTAAGACATCTAGAGGGAGGAAACAGCACAATAAATATGAAAAATTGCTATTCCAAGTTGCTTTTAAAATCAAGTGACTTAATTTCACTAACATTGATTTTTTTTTTTTTTTCCTGGAGTGATTTAATTTTGCTAACACTGGCTGAGCTTCTGTTTACTTGACACTGACAACTGGGCAAGCCAAAGTCACTACCCACCTCACAGAGGCAGGCAGGAGGCAGGAACACCAGGCCGGCAGGGACTGTCCAAACGCGGGTGCTGAACGGTGGAAGCACGGGGGCTACAAGGGAGCCTCGGAGGTGAATCGTGGTTTCTTTTTGAGGTTTGGGGTCCCTCCCTGCTATAAACCAGGGTCTTTTCTCCAAAAACCTACACTCATAAGGACTCTGCATGCAATTTCAAGAGCCCTGAACCTCATCTTTGGGTCTCCTGAGACACAGATCACTAACCAAGGCTCTTGGGTCTTAAGCATCTATTGACTATAACACCACTTCACAGATGAATCAACTGAGGTGCAGGGAATCAGATGGCTTTCTCAAAATCCTCCCACTAGTTGGTGGCAGGGCAGAAAAGAAGCCTTCATCTCATGACACCAAGCAGAGATGTTTCCAAAGAACAAGCAGCTCACCCAACAGAGGTAAGCCTTGCCCTCCACCAAAAAGGCATTATAACGTCATTCCCATATGTGCCAATTCCGCACAATGGTACACCCATGAAACAGGACTGTCATAACACACCCCCGGTATTAGCGTAGTAAGCCTGAATGAGAGCTCTGCACAGCTGCCCTGCAGGCACCCAGGCCAGGGCTGGAGGCCTGGTCCAAACCCTGCATTCTGCTCACGAAGCAAGAATCCGTGCTCAGGTCACCAGAGAACACACTGGCGGCCCAGGCCGCAGCCACCTCGTCCTCCCCCTAGCACCAACAAGGCTCGCTGAGGCCTCAGCCGGCAGGGCCCAGGCCGCGGCCACCTCGTCCTCCCCCTAGCACCAACAAGGCTCGCTGAGGCCTCAGCCGGCAGGGCCCAGGGCCCTCTCCAGCAGCGCCCACCGCTTTCTGGAACCGAGACGCGTGGCGCCTGCGAGGCTCCTCAAGCGCACACCTCCAGAGAGCTACCCTGCCACGTGATCTCGTCCGCGTGAGTCCCCCCGAACCAGGGAAAGGGGTCATAGGAGCTTTGTCTCCAGCTGAGAGGTGAGCGGCTGCGGCCTTCCCCACGAAGCCAGAGAGGGCATAGCCAACATGAGACAGAGCTCTGCAGCTGTAACTTTTCAGAGCTCTATTCCTTTGTCCGAATTTAACCATCACATGATGACAGCCTTAGAGCCAAGCGGCATGGATGCCAAGTCCTGGCAGCCACAGCCACCTCCTCCCTGACAACCCCACAGCACCTGGCTGGGGGCTGGGTCCCGGGCCTGACCGGCCGCGGCACACCCGCTACCTGCTACCATGGCGGTGCTCCGAAAATGCAAATTTGTGGTGTCCTTTCTTCCATTTCAAGTCCTTCAAAGGCTCCCTGGGCCTCCCAGACAAAACCTAACCTCCCTGGAGCCCTTATGATCTGACTGTGCCAACGCCACCAGCTTCAGCTCCTGGACTCCCCTTGTGGGACAGTACCTGGAGGCACCTCAGGTTCCCAAACTCCAGGACACCAGGTACATAGGCTTCCCAGGAGCTCCTTCGGGCAAAACACTCATTTTCTCCACACCAGCCTTCAACACTCACCTTGGTGCCAACTTGACCCTTCCCTCTCTGCTCAGCCATGGGACCCTGGCAGCATCCATCTGCCTGCGGGCTTAGGGGCTCACTTGCTGCTGGACTATGAGCCCCTGGGTGGCAGAGACTGTATTCATTCTCTGTCTTTCACAAAGGTCCACCCAATCAAGGTCTGAGTAGCGGGTCTCCCCAAGTACCAGGCAATGAATGACAAACACAAAATCAGCCACTAACTGTGGTTCACGCAACCTCTCCCCTCTCTTCCTACTCAGACCGTCAGGCTTAAGTCAGTGTGCCCAGATCAGCCAGTATACATCGGGAGGAATGGCCAAGAAACGGATAAATTAGAATTATCTAAAACTGGTTTCCATTTAGCTTTGTAATATGATTTGGGGCCATAAAACTGACTTTCCTCATTATACTTGGCCTAAGATATTATTAAAATGAATTTGCAATTTTCAAATTATGTTAACAAATGGCACCCAATTATCTGCAGAGTGGCAGGGCAAAACTCAAAGCTCTGAAAAATCATACAGGAAAGATTTCAAGTTTGGAGGATAAGAAAAGGAAGAAAAAATGTATATGTGGAATGCATACTGTGGGACCCATCTTTCAACAGAGTATCCCAAACATCTAGAAGCTCAAGGGGGCCACATTAATTTGCTGCAAATCAGTCACTAAGTATTAACACTGCGTGGAATGCAAGCCCAGATTTACTGAAGCCAAGCCCCACGCATGCTCTCAGCACAGGGAGGAGCTCCTTCAAGTGCAATTCTCCTCCTATCACTAAATGGTAGCATCCCAATGGCTAAATTTGCTCCTTCTAAAACAGAAAATAAAAAAGCTTCCTGCTCTCATCTGGATCAGCTCTAGTTATGTTTGTAAAACATTCAGAAAAGGCCATAAAAAGATCTTCACTGAGGGCTGTGCTAAGTATTAAGTATTATTCAATAAACCACAGCTTGGAGGCTGCCAGCTGACGTCTAGAACCTGGAAAGAGCGCTGGCTGAATACATCGTGTTTTTTTTTCTTCCCTGTTTCAATTTCTAGGTGTAGTTTACATTCATCTGCCCCCTTCTATGAAAAAAACATAAAACAAAGGAGCAGAGCTACAGTAAGACACAACCAGAGTAGGTGGCATATTATGATAAACAAAGATGACAATAAAACATGTTTCCAGCTGTGATAAACGTATTTAGATCTATCGTAGAGGCTGTTGGAGCTACAACTGAAAAAGATCAAAATTACAAGTTGTTTATAACATAGAATTTGTGTCTTTAAAGCTTTCATTTTTTAGGCAGACGTTGTCTCCCTAGGAGATCATTTCCTTACCTTTTTTTCAAGCTTGAACTTTTTTTTTAAGTTGTGACTTTTTGGAGGCTGTCAACACATCCAAAGTGATTTAACAACTGGCTAAGGGCTGGGCAGCACTGTTTGCAAACGAACAAAAGCACTTGGCTCAGCTCAGAGGCCGAGCTGGTAAAGATGCTGCTCCAAGTGGCCTCCTCAGCCTGCAGAGCTATTCCGGGATCCACACCCACCAGGTGGTCACAACACTCGCATCTCATTACAGCTCGGTATTTTGAACAAGGAGTTCAATTAACGGCTGTCTCAATGTCCCAGAGACCCAGAAGAACGAGAGCAAGAGAAATGAGAAATTATGTCCAGATGTCTAAACATCCATGCCTTCATGCCATTTCTTAGCCTCTGAAAGCATTTGGTTTCTATATAGAGGCTTCCCTTCCATACTCAACTCACTCACACACACACACACACACACACACACACACAGAAAACTTTAAACATAAACCTTGCCATCCAACTGTGACTGATGAGATGTGCTTGTGAAATTGGCTTGTCAGATGCACTTACGTAAGAGGATACCCACTTGATTGCAGTTCATAACATCCCTTCCATCTTAAAAACTTCAATAGACAACAATTTCCTCAACAAGCAAAACTATTGTATATGAAACTAAGCTGAGCTAACATTACCTCGCCCCCTAGAAACTGAGGGCAGTAAACACGCGGTAGCCCAGCTGGACAGGACCCGCAGCAGGACACATCCATCCACAGGAGCCAGGGGACCGGCCGGCCCCTCCCTGCCTTGTAAGCGGGAACAGCCCCCAAATCCGGAGGAGAGTCAACAGAACCGGATAACATCAGATTGTGAAAGACTTAGTTTACTAAATGGAACACTTTACTTTTTGAATCCTAAAGTAAACATCCAGATCACTTGAGGAATCGCTGAGGTGCACCCTTGAAAAGGCACTTTATCTCCCTTTGAAGTCAAACTAGTCCGATCCTCTAAAATCCTTGTAACGTTAACTCAATTCCACCTGTCTTAATAACCACCTACTATGTGCCAGGCACTTTGCCAGACCCTAGGGAAACAAAGAACCTGTCCCCTGCTCCTAAAGAACCCCTGTAACCATGTAGGGAGAGAAAGATAAAGCGATCACTCCAGTACCAGGGAGTGCACGCAAGATACACTGGCTGGAAGGAGGTCCCTGACACACAAGGTTAATCGACTCTAGGGAGGAAGGGCTGCCCAACAGTCTACCTGAAGGAAAATGCAGAGCAAGAGAAGCTCAGCATTACCAGCCGCTGCATCTGAGGTTCCCCAAACAAGCTACTGAACAGAAATTCCAAAAGCATCCAAGAGATGTCAGTTTCCACGTCCCTAAGGGAAATGTAAAAATGTAGACAAGTTCTTCAATTAAATCTCTAACATTTCTGAATCAACTATTGAAAGACTCCTCTTTATTTGACACTTCTCCCCACAAAAAATAATGCAAGAGCATAGACATGCTTTTTCTACGTGAAGGTGGTGTCCTCGGACCCTAACCAGAACACCAGTTCACCCAACAGGAATCCCCTCAGCAAACACTTCTCCTAGAATGTTCCCAGCCCTTCCTGGAAAACAACTCAGATCATATTTGTGAATGCAAGAGCCCTGGTGTCCTCTGGGAGATGGAAGTTACTCAAAACCACGTCAAACCAGATGGCGACGGCAGGCTCTCTGGGGCCAGACGGCACGGCAGGCCCCTGTGGGGTCCAGGGCGCAGGCGGCTGGCACGTCCACTCTGCCGTTCGCTTCCCATCCTGCCCCCAGAGGAACCCGGCACCGGGGACACCCTCAAGGGCAGCTAAGCCCTCCCTAGTCTCTCTCCACCCTACATGGACAATCACCCCCTGCAAGGGGAACAGTGCAAGGCCTCCATCAAAACCCCGGGTCAGTTTCACATGACCCAAGACAGACCAGCACTTCTCCTCCTCCACCCACCCATGCTGAATAATGATAATCTCCTCCCGGTTACATGCACCAGACAATAATTCGGATGAAATCCGAGCCATCCTAAATTCAAGAATCTTGGCTTGATGCAGGTCTAAGCCAGAGACATGAGCAGAATTTTCAAATGAAACTGAGCCAGACTTGCACGGCCCTGAGGTTGGAGCAGGAGCAGGAGAGGACCCAAGCCGCCCTTCACACCATCACAGAGCCTCACCCAGCGCAATGGTGTCCCACCTCTGCAGGCCGTAACGACCTGAGGATATGCAAGCTGCCCTCTGGAGCTCCCCAAACACTCAGCAAATGGCAGTGCTACCTCAACTTGGTCTATCAAGGGGTTACCCCTTGGGATGAATCCAAATATGCCAGCATCTTCCTCTCCATAAAGCCTGCGAGGTCAATGCAACACACCCACTGCACAGACTACAAAATCAACGGACATCTCCCATATAAACACAGTAACTGCTGACAGTGGATGCAAAGCAAGAATTACACAAGTAGGTGTGTGTCATGTGTCAGGCAGCCTGTGAAACAAGGTACGTGCAGAGAAAGGAGACAGGTGCTTGGCCTCAAGCAGCTCCCGATCTGTCAGCTAGGCAGACACATGAAGAGACAAGATCCTAACACAAGCAAAAGACCAAGGAAGCTTAAAGACGGAAGTAATTGATTCTGGTTCTTTGTGGGAGGGAGGGAGCCACGAAACAAAGCTCCAGCAGGTCTAATCAGGAATTTTAAAAAGTACCTAAAAATAGAAAGAGTGAAAAACAGATACCAAGGAAAGAACACCACAAAGAAAATGCTACAGACAACTAATTTTTAAATGGGATGAGACTGATTTGTTGGAAATTTTTACCTTACCAAAATTAATTAAAAAAAAAAAAAAAAAAAACAGATACCTGGACAAACCAATAGCCATAGAAGAATTTTTTTTTAAGTTGTTACAGAACAGTCCATTTAAAAAATATCCACCTCCACTATATTGCCACTATATCAACTGTTGCAGAAAAGGTAAAAAGAAAAATCACTGGTAATTCATTTTACAAAGCTAGCATAAAACTGATAGCAAAACTGGGAAAAGAGAGCATACAAACAGAACCACAAAATTACAACACTTAAAAATTTTGACGAAATGTAAGCAAACCAAATTAAATTAGGAATCTAAACAGTTACCCACCACAATCAAAAACAGTCTATCTCAGGAATTTGAGGAATTACTGCCAGGTAATCAATTCCCACATCACCTCAATGGGTATAACAACAACATCTGAGTCTAAACGGATACCAAAATGACATCTGATGACATTCAACACCCATCCCTAATTAGTCACCCGTGAAAACAGGATGGCTCTTCAACATGATGAAATCTCTCTTAAACCAAAGGATATCACACATATTGAAGAATGCCATTACCATTAATATAACCCAAAAGGACAATATCTCCATAATTGGCTTCCCTGTTAACTCAGCTGGTAAAGAATCCGCCTGAATGCAGGAGACCCTGGCTCGATTCCTGGGTTGGGAAGATCCCCTGGAGAAGGGATAGGTTACTCACTCCAGTATTCTTGGACTTCCCTGGTGGCCAGATGGTAAAGAATCTGCTTGCAATGCAGGAGAACTGGGTTTGATCCCTGGGTTGGGAAGATCCCCTGGAGGGGGATCCAGTATTCTTGTCTGGAGAATCCCCATGGACAGAGCAGCCTGGCAGACTGCAGTCCATGGGGTCACAAAGAGTCAGACATGATTGAGCAACTAAGCACACACACACACCTCCATAATCAGCATATAATACTATTCAGATGAGCTAACCAACGCAGTAAGACCCTGAAGCCAATGAGTGCCGCTTGGTTGGCCCATCCCCCACAGCAGGCCCACTATCTCCCTCCCACCTACTAGCCCCAGGTGGCCGTATGAGGAAGGGACAGTCGGTTAAGCAAGGCTTGCAGACAAGTCATTCTGCCCTTTTGCCCTTTACCTTTCTATCTTCCTCTTTCTGCCTGCAACACAGAGGTGATGTCTGGAGGCACAGGAGCCATCTTGTGACATGAGGACCAAAGCACACGGATGGATGGAGAAGCAGAGCCTGGGCTGTGGTCCCCACGCCCACATTGAGCACTCTGCAGTGGCAGACACACGGATGGATAGAGAAGCAGAGCCTGGGCTGCGGTCCCCATGCCCACATTGAGCACTCTGCAGTGGCAGACACATGGATGGATGGAGAAGCAGAGCCTGAGCTGCGGTCCCCATGCCCCCATTGAGCACTCTGCAGTGGCAGACACACGGATGGATGGAGAAGCAGAGCCTGGGCTGTGGTCCCCACGCCTTCATTGAGCACTCTGCAGGGGCCACAGGCTGCTTTCCTCCAGACTTCCTAAACTGGAAAAAAAGCAGCCCTCGAAGGCAGCCATTTATCTTCCTAAATGATACACAACTGAAACAGAGTTAAGTACTGAAAAAACTGGAGACAAAATTATCCTTATTGGTTAACAGTGACTCTGCATAGAAAAATCAGGAGGATCAACTAGGGGAAAAAAAAAAACCCATAATAAGAGCAATCAATGAATTGGGTAAATACAAGATAAATACACAAAATTCCATACCTGTTTGACATAAACAATAATCAGTTAAAAGACACAAAAGGAAATAAAGATTCCGCCCACATTAGCAACAAAAGTGTTAATTACCTAGGAAAAACCCAGAAGGAAAAATATAAATCCTCTGCCATTCTATGATTTAACAGATAAATAAAAGTTGAATAAATAGAGAGACATGAAATGTCCTTGACTGAGAAGTCCAAATTTTGGAATTGTTATTTTCTTCCAAATTGATTTATTAACAATCCAAACCAAAACCCAATGGATTTTTTCTGTTTTAGGAAGGTAGTGGAGAAGACAATTTGCTACAAGATGAAACAACACACACACACACACACACACACAACTTCATGTAGAACACCTCTCCAGAAGTATTAACTCAGCGGAGAGTCTGCCTGGAAGAGGTTAATACACAGAATGAAGCTACCATATATAAGACAGTATGATTTTACCACAAATAGCACACAGATCAGTGGGAAAAGATAGTTCCTAAAGAGACCCTATAATAGAAAATATTTTAGATACTCCAATGAAGATAAAACAAAACATCACCATGTTGGGAAAACTGAATATTCAACAGGCAAGATATCTCATTTTATTGAAATACAAAATAAATCCTCAAAGCATTAAAGAACTAAAAGAAAAAAGGTGGAACATAAGCTAAAATTGAACTGATTTGGGCATGAGTACAAACTTTCCAAGCAAAAGAAAGACCATAGTGAAGAGACTGCTATTTCATATTAAAATGAAACACTGCATATTTCAACAAGTGAAGAAACAGACAACAGACTAGGAAAGACACCTGCAATACGGAGAACACAGGGAAAAGAGCTGCACAGTGTAAACGTCCTTGACAGAGAGGCCCACACGAATCTCTAAGAGTGAACTGACAGAAAGCCCATCGAGAAATGGAAAGAGCTCATCAATACTTCTTTAAAAGGAAATTAAAGCAGTGAGATTAAATTTTTTAAACACTAAAACTGCAAGGCTCAATTTAGCATTCAATACTGACAAAGAGCAGGGTGCTGGGTACGTTGATGGAGTTTAAACTACAGTTCTCTGCAAAGCAATCTGGCAATATTTATCTAGGATCAAAAGTATACACTTAAAAAAATTCCCAGTATTCCACTCTTTCAACTTTTAGGAGTCTAACCCAAAGAAATAATAAGAGTAGTACCAACAATAGTACATGTGATTTTATATTATTTTTAATGGCAAAAATTGTAACATGCTTAAATCTAACAATTACACAATTTTAATAACTAAAGGCCATATTCCAGATGATAAAAATATAATGCAGCAGGCAAAAATTCACAACGTGATGCTAAGCAGCAGGGGAATGAGTACAAAAATTTGTGTATAGTGAACACTCATTTTTGTTTTTTTAAATATATACGTACACAGGTAAGTTGAGGGAGATTAAAAAAAAAGAACCTCAGGAAATTACAACGAACTATTAATGGTTACCTCTACACTGACTACACATGATTTTTATTTTCCTTTTTTCCTAATGATAGTTTCCAATTTTTCCCTAATAACCATTTATTACTATGATAATTTGAAAAAAGCAATAAATGTAATAATTGTAGTATAAGGTGGCAGGCAAATTTGCCCCTAATTAAAGGTTCATTGTTCATCGTAGTGGCACATTATCTTTAAACAGGTCAAATATGTGAAGCGGTTGTACTGCCGTACACACGCATGATTGTTGAATCAATTCTCACTGCCACCGAACCCCTCTAGACCGCAGGCTCGTCTACAGGAGGCGGTGGGCTCCACCGAGAGTGCAGGGCGTGGAAGGAGGCAGGAGGCCTTGCGGGGGCTGTGATCTGAGAACTCTCTGGCATCCATCTCTCAGCTTTTCATAAAACCCACCATGTGCCAAGTACCACAGACCCAACAGTGAGCACAATTCTTGCTTTCATGGAGCCTTCAGTTTCTCTTTCCCAAATTTTAGGTGAAAGTGATTGTGACTACCGTTTTGTCCTTTTGATACGTGCAATTATGATTTGATAACAAATCCTATCTCAATACCTGGGTTCAACTCCTGGGTTGGAAGATCCCCTGGAGAAGAGAAGGCTACCCACTCCAGTGTTCTTGCTGGAGAAGTCCATGGACTCTATAGTCCACGGGGTCGCAAACAGCTGGACATGACTGAGTGACTTTCACTCACTCACTGCCTCCCTGTCTCAATACAAGAATCAGATTCATTCTGCAGTCATTATTTTAAAGCATGTCTAAAATCCACTCTTCCCCCAAAGACATAGGTTTGCTATAGATAGCATTAACACTCTGACCATTCAGAGACCACCACCAACTCATTCTGCCAATTGAACTTGTCTCTGACCCCCAGGATGGCCTTCACAGACGACAGAAACAGGGCTCCCCAGTTTGTGCAAATGTTTCCTGGAGAAAACTGCAATGACAATGTAAAGTTCACTGGCTGAAGAGAAAGGGGAGCTAGCTGGATTTCCAGAGAGAAGAGCATGCTGGCCTCAAACACACAAAATGAGAAAGCAATTAGCAGAGCCCAGCACAGAGGGGCTGCTTCTCAGGTGTGTGCACAGCACCTAGTTAGCAGAACAAGCAGCAAGTTTAAAAAGCTGGTGCTCCATCTGCTAATTCAAAACACCCTGCTCCCAAGAGCTCTCTCTACACCATCAGCAAAAACTGGAACGACTTCTTCATCGGCCAGAGGTGAGGCAGGCCTGTCTAACCGTACCAGAGCTTGCACCTCGCATGGGAGGATCCAGCAGTCACTACCTGTTTCAAAAGGTGGTATTTCCAAAGATGATGTGTAAGGCTGTGCTGTGCTGTGCTGAGTGGCTCAGGCATGTCCTACTCTTTGCAACCCCATGGACTGTAGCCCACCAGGCTCCTCTGTCCATGGAATTCTCCAGGTAATGCTGGAGTGGATAGCCATTCCCTTTTTCCAGGGGATCTTCCCAACCCAGGGATCGAACTTAGGTCTCCCACATTGCAGGTGGATTCTTTACCATCTGGGCCACAGGGAAGCCCAAGAATACTGGAGTGGGTAGCCTATCCATTTTCCAGAGGATCTTCCCAACCCAGGAATTAACCAGGGTCTCCTGCATTGCAGGCGGATTCTTTACCAGCTGAGCTACAGGGAAGCCCATGTGGAAGGCTACTAAGAGTCAAAGGTCTTCGAGTCAAAGGTCTTCGTGCTTAAAAAATAAATAAAATCACTGAAAACTAAAAGTCATACCTGGAGATTGTGTACTCTTTCCCATTTTTTAATCGTTGAGAGAGCCCCCCAAAAACTAGAGATAGAGAGCTGTTATCCCCCCATTGGTTGGGCAGCTGAGGAAAGATTTTCCTGCTTATGATCTTTAGGAAGAGTCCCCCAGAAGAGGGGCTGTTCCACCAATATATCAATTAACCAGATTGTGTAAAACCACGTGCCCTCCAAATAGATGCTATAGACTAGAACCCCAGAGAAGGCAGACAGCAGCACCTTCACATGCTCCCAGATGCAAACACAACCCAGTATCTGCAAAGAACAGGTACTGGACCACACAGGGGAGCTGGACATTAGGAATTCTACCCAGAAACTGCCATTCACCTTCATGAAAGCCTAGATCAAGTTATCACTAGATATCCTGCTTCAGCTTTTTAGACACTTGGATTTGGAGGCCTGCGGGTAGGGGGTCCATTCACCATGGATGAAATGATTCTGGGACCAGAATTAGTTTACATAATCAGGACCCGTTCAGCGGCCAAGATATCATCCCTTAAAGCTGAAAAGGTTGTTGTACTTCTCAAAATCTTGTGACTCTTATCACAAATTAGATCAGAAATTTCAAACAGGAGGAATAAAATTTGTAGCATAGAAGCATTTGAACGTGAGACCCTTCTGTGGCTCCACACTTTCATTTCACGGAAAGGGTTGATGCGGAAAGGGGAAGTCTGACATTCCATCATTTTCTTCATTACTTTGGATCTTTCTCCCTTGCTGCAAGAATTATAAACACTCCCACTTCTTTTATATTCAGAAAGTGTCATTTGTAACCGAGTCTTTCAAAAATAAATATTATGAGGGAAACAGCTGCATTGTTGCAAATGTGTGTGTGCACTAGCAACTCACTACTGTTTGGGTTATATTCACACACTCACACCCACCATAAAGCTAAGAAGAAAACTAAAATGTCACCTGTGCACTTCTGGGCTGATTAAACTGAAGTTCTTTCAATTTATCGCCTTCATACAGTCTGTCCAAACAAAAAGATCTCAAGAATTCCTTTGTAACAGCCCAAACAAGAGCCTAAACTTGCAAAGCTATTTTTCAGAGCTCAATAGTACAACAACAGGAAGTAGAACTTCTGGGCCGGGGATTTCGCTATTTACTTTTTCTTTCAATGGCTGCTTTTAAACGAGAGAAAAAAAATGTCCACAGGCATTACAAATCCTGGAAGCTATGAATCAGGAAGTGGGAAATGGTTGATGCTGAAATGGCCAGCCCGAAAATCCTGGCTCTTTCATGTCGTCAAGTGTCCAGAGCTAGGAATTTCAGAAATCTTAGGCATTCTGCATTATTTTCTGAATCTTAAAAGAACCAAGATTTGAGCAAGGCAGGCCAGGGATTATTAAGCAGTGAGAAAGCCCCTAACCTCTGGCTCCGTGCCCTGACCAGCACACATACCTTGCCCCCATAATTAAAGGTTGAGTGGGAACTCACTGTCTACAAACAGGGTTTTGTTTATGATGCTGCTCCGGAGAAGTGGACGCAGGGTCCTGGTGGGCACAGACAGCTGCCCTCACGCCTCAGCCCCCTCATTCCCACCCAGTGTGGAGCCTGCAGCAGACGTGGGACTAAATATTTCACATCCAGAATTCCCAAAGGTTGATACATATGGTCACACTGGTTTTCACGGACGACTCTACCTGACAGAGGCTACTAAATCTGACTAAAACTCAAAGGCCCACGAAACAGAGCTGCATGAACACTTTCAGATGTCAGAGTGGAGCGGGGCATCGCTCCTTCACCTGTTAATTTAAGGGCGCTTGACCAGAGCACCTGACCTGCCTCCTGAGAAATCTGCATGCAGGTCAGGAAGCAACAGTTAGAACTGGACATGGAACAACAGACTGGTTCCAAATAGGAAAAGGAGTACCTCAAGGCTGTATATTGTCACCCTGCTTATTTAACTTATATGCAGAGTACATCATGAGAAACGCTGGACTGGAAGAAACACAAGCTGGAATCAAGATTGCCGGGAGAAATATCAATCACCTCAGATACGCAGATAACACCACCCTTATGGCAGAAAGTGAAGAGGAGCTAAAAAGCCTCTTGATGAAAGTAAAGAGGAGAGTGAAAAAGTTGGCTTAAAGTTGAACATTCAGAAAACGAAGATCATGGCATCTGGTCCCATCACTTCATGGGAAATAGATGGCAAAACAGTGGAAACAGTGTCAGACTTTGTTTTTTGGGGCTCCAAAACCACTGCAGATGGTGACTGCAGCCCTGGAATTAAAAGATGCTTACTCCTTGGAAGAAAAGTTATGACCAACCTAGATAGCATATTCAAACGCAGAGATATTACTTTGCCGACTAAGGTCCGTCTAGTCAAGGCTATGGTATTTCTTGTGGTCATGTATGGATGTGAGAGTTGGACTCTGAAGAAGGCTGAGCACCGAAGAATTGATGCTTTTGAAGTGTGGTGTTGGAGAAGACTCTTAAGAGTCCTTTGGACTGCAAGGAGATCCAACCAGTCCATTCTGAAGGAGATCAGCCCTGGGATTTCTTTGGAAGGAATGATGCT
>SJXQ01007654.1:17021-51629 GCA_006408695.1 Aepyceros melampus
AAGAAGGCTGAGTGCCAAAGAATTGATGCTTTTGAACTGCGGTGTTGGAGAAGACTCTTGAGAGTCCCTTGGAGTGCAAGGAGATTCAACCAGTCCATTCTGAAGGAGATCAACCCTGGGATTTCTTTGGAAGGAATGATGCTGAAGCTGAAGCTCCAGTACTTTGGCCACCTCATGCGAAGAGTTGACTCATTGGAAAAGACCCTGATGCTGGGAGAGATTGGGGGCAGGAGGAGAAGGGGACGACAGAGGATGAGATGGCTGGATGGCATCACTGACTCGATGGACATGAGTCTGAGTGAACTCCGGGAGTTGGTGATGGACAGGGAGGCCTGGCGTGCTGCGATTCAAGGGGTTGCAAAGAGTCGGACACAACTGAGCAACTGAACTGAACTGAGCAACAGCACAGGGCTTGCTCTCCACAAAGACCCTACAAACGTCTGCACAGACGTTCACTATGCTGATCCGAGGGGGAAAGGCCACTCTTTCATCCTCCCTGCAAAGGTCTCCCTCCTTCCACAACTCAACCAGAATGCCTTCCCATTCCAAAGCCCTCACAGACCAAACACCAAAAAGCTGCCAGGGCTTGGAAAACATCCCCAGTTACTTTCTACAGGGGTGAGACACACCATCTCCACTAGCAAGCTGCATGTGATGATGCATTTAAAACAATACTGACCTGGGGTGGGAAGGAAAGGAAGAAAGAATGGATGTTTCTGCTTATTTCCATCGGATGTGATAACCTGAGAGGCCTCCGTCTGGTCCAGTTCAGTCGTGTCCAACTCTTTGCGACCCCATGAATAGCAGCACACCAGCCCTCCCTGTCCATCACCAACTCCCGGAGTTCACTCAGACTCACGTCCATTGAGTCNCTCTCAATTTTGGTTTCCTCAGAGTTTACACCCAGCAGTGGGATTTCTGGATCATATGGCAGGTTTTTCCCATTTTTAAGGAATCTCCACACGTTCTCCATAGTGACTGTACTAGTTTGCATTCCCACCAACAGAACAAGAAGGTTCCCTTTTCTCAACACACACTCCAGCATTTGTTATCTCTGGACCTTTTAATGGCAATCATTCTAACAAGCGTGGGATGGTACCCTTATTGTGGTATTGATTTGGATTTCTCTGATTATGAGTAATGTTGATCATCTTTCCAAGGGTTTGTTAGTCATTTTTATATCTTCTTTGAAAAAATTTTTGTTTAGTTTTTTGGCCCACTTTTTGATTGGGTCATTTATATTTTTGGTGTTGAGTGCAGTAGCTGCTTGTATATTTTGTAGATTAATGATTTGTCTGTTGTTTCCTTTGCTATTATTTTCTCCCATTCTGAAATCTGTCTTTTCACTTTGCTTATAGTTTCCTTCTTTGTGCAAAAGTTTTTAATTTTACTTAGGTCCCATTTGTTTATTTTTGTTTTTATTTCCATTACTCTGGCAGGTGGGTCATAGAAAATATTGCTTTGATTATGTCAGAGAGAGTTCTGCCTATGATTTCCTGTAAGAGTTTTAAAGTTTCTGGTATTACATTTAGATCTTTAACACATTTTGAGTTTCTTTTTGTGTATGGTGTTAGAAAGTGTTCTAGTTTCATTCTTTTCCACCTGGTTGACCAGTTTTTCCAGCACCACTTGTTAAAGACATTGTCTTTTCCCTATTGCATATTTTGCTTCCTTTGTGAAAGATAAGGTGTCCACAGGTGAGTGGATTTATCTCTGGTTTTCCCATTTTGTTCCACTGATCTATATTTCTGTATTTCTTATAGTACCATACTATCTTGATGACTGTAGTTTTGTAGTATAGTCTGAAATGAGGCAACTTGATTTCTCCAGTTCCAGTCTTCTTTCTCAAGATTTTTTTGGCTATTTGAGGTTTTTTGTGTTTCCATACAAATTGTGAAATTATTTGTTCCAATTCTGTGAAAAATATAGTTGGTAGCTTGATAGGAATTGCATTGAATCTATAAATTGCTTTGGGTAGTATATTCATTTCACTATATTGATTTTTCCCATCCACAATAATGGGATATTTCTCCATCTATTTGTGTCATCTTTGATTTCTTTCATCAGTGTTTTATATTTTCTCTATATAGGTCTTTTGTTAATTTAAGTAAGTTTATTCCTAAGTATTTTATTCTTTTCAGTGCAATGGTGAATGCATTTTGCAAAGATTCATTCTATATAAAAGTACAGTCTTCACAGATTGAAACCCATTATACGAGACCAATTTAGAGAAGGTGTGATTATCTCCACTTTGCTGCACTTAACAGACAAATTTTACTTGATCTTAAATCTGGAAAACAAGAACAGTGTCTCAGTGTGAACGTGTACCCTTGGTGCCATGGCCCCACTCACTAGGGCTCCATGTATATTACTGAAAATACTGCTTCCACTGAATAACTCATAAATAATTTGTAGTAATAGCAAAGCATTTGTCTAAAATGATTTTTCCAGTGCCTATTTCAACAACCTCTCAGCTACACTTAACCTTCACCTTGTAAGGGACATGAAACACCTTCTCCTGGCTACTCAATAGGCCCAGTGTCCAAACCTGCCATGTCACATAGTCTTTGCAGGCAATATTTTCACCAGCTTTAGCTTTTTCTGGTACACATTTATGACTTCACACTGATAACATCCTCTTTTGAGGAGATTCTGATGACACATATAGTAAACGGTCCCACCACTTCAGTTAAGTTCCTGAAAATTCTTTGGTAAGTGGTGGAGGACTGCTCCAATCTTGACAGTGTTGAGAGACAGCTTTTAGTCTTCTTAGTACCCATATTGTTAAAACAAACCCAACATGTTTTAGAGATTTTTAGATTCTGGAGGCAACATTTCCTCATATAAACTTTTTTTTTTCTCCGTAACATCCAAACAGGCCCACCTTGAATGATACTCCTTGTGTCAAAGATTCTATAACCTGCCCCAATTACCATAGAACAAGAACTTATATTAAGCCCCCCTGAGACTCCTTCACTGTGCAAACTTTAGCATCATTCTGTCATGTATCTTGGTATCCCTCTATCATCAGTGATGGCTGTTGGTTTCATGGGCCATTTTTCTCTATTCTTTTTTTTTTTTTTGGCTGAACTCTATTTTTGATGCACAACTCATTGTGTGGTAACATCACACTTAGGGCAGAAGGCAAAGAAGAACTAAAGAGCCTCATGATGAAAGTGAAAGAGGAGAGAAAGCCCCCCTGAGACTCCTTCACTGTGCAAACTTTAGCATCATTCTGTCATGTATCTTGGTATCCCTCTATCATCAGTGATGGCTGTTGGTTTCATGGGCCATTTTTCTCTATTCTTTTTTTTTTTTTTGGCTGAACTCTATTTTTGATGCACAACTCATTGTGTGGTAACATCACACTTAGGGCAGAAGGCAAAGAAGAACTAAAGAGCCTCATGATGAAAGTGAAAGAGGAGAGTGGAAAAGTTGGCTTAAAGCTCAACATTCAAAAATGAAGATCATGGCACCTGGTCCCATTTCTTTATGGCAAATAGATGGGGAAACAGTGGAAACAGTGGCTGATTTTATTTTGTGGGGTTCCAAATTCACTGCAGATAGTGACTGCAGCCATAAAATTAAAAGATGCTTGCTCCTTGGAAGAAAAGTTACAACCAACTTAGAGAGCATGTTAAAAAGCAGAGACATTACTTTGTCAATAAAGGTCCATCTAATCAAAGCTTTGGTTTTTCCAGTAGCCATATATGAATGTGACAGTTGGACTATAAAGAAAGCTGAGCATGGAAGAATTGATGCTTTTGAACTGTGGTGTTGGAGGAGACTCTTGAGAGTCCCCTGGACAGCAAGGAGATCCAACCAGCCCATCCTAAAGGAAATCAGTCCTGAATATTCATTGGAAGGGCTGATGTTGAAACTGAAACTCCAATACTTTGGCCACCTGATACAAAAACTGACTCATTGGAAAAGATCCTGATGCTGGGAAAGATTGAAGGTGGGAGGAGAAGGGGACGTCAGAGGATGAGATGTCTGGATGCATCACCAACTCAATGGACATGAGTTTGGGTAAGCTCTGGGAGTTGGTGATGGACAGAGAAGCCTGGCATGCTGCAGTCCATGGGGTCACAAAGAGTTGGACACAACTGAGCGACTGCACTTAACCGAACTGAATCTTTTCCATATCTCCTTTGTCTTGACACTGAGATAAAATTAGGGATGGGGGGGTATGCTTTCCATGTCATGAGATAAAACTAAGCTCACATATTTCACAAAAGCATATGTGTGTGTGTGTGTGTGTGTGTGTGTGTACACACACACACATATGAGAATGACACTTTAAGAAGATACCAGTATTTCAGGAGCCAAATATGTCTTTAGTGCTTAATAGGTGTCAGATATTGTTCTTAGTTCTGGACTTACAGTGAAAGACATAAAGTCAATAGCTCCTGTCATCAATTAATTTCTATTTTCATGGGTGAATGGGTGGTTCATGGTGTTGGTGTGGGACAGAGAAGGCTGCTTTGGTTAAAGGGTGTGGAGAAACCTTATCTGAGGAGTTGATATTTGCATCAATATTTGAATAATGAGATACAGTCAATTGTGTGGAGATGTTGAAGAGCATTAGAGGTAGAATAGCAAGTAGTCGTGTCATGAGGCAAGACCAGTAACAGTATGCTGAGGAAGTGAAAAAGGTTGAATGTAACTGGAATACGTCAGAGAGGGGCAGAGCAGAGTGCAGTTACTGAAACTGGAGAGGCAGAGATGATGTCTTGTAGGAACTTGTAGGAAGAGAACTGGATTTTATCTTATGTGCAGTGGAGAGCAGCTAGATGGTTTGATAAAGGAGAGGAATAGAGTCTGATTTCTGTTTTAGAAAATTCAGCATTTGTCTTCCCCAATATACATGAGAAGAAGAAAGAGAAGGGGACGACAGAGAATGAGATTGTTGGATGGCATCATCGACTCAATAGACATGGGTTTGGATGAACTCTGGGAGTTGCTGATGGACAGGGAGGCCTGACGTGCTCCAATTCATGGGGTCGCAAAGAGTCAGACACAACTGAGTGACTGTACTGAACTGAACTGAATATATAGCAAGGACAAGCATATTTAATTCATCTCTGTAAACCCAAACACCTGAACACATGAGACAAAATATTATGGTCACTGCTCAGTGCATGTTTGATGAGCTACTGGAGGAGTGAATACTCAAATCATTTTGCATATAGTAGATCATGTCCCTTGCTTTATAATGTTTGAGTTAGAAAATGTTAATCTGAACATAATTTAACATTTTTATTGTTAAAAAGTCAGAGTGCAAGGATGAAAGTTTAAAAAAAGAAATCTAAGCACTGAAAACTGAAAACACCCTTCGATCCACACAGTATTTACAACTATCTTTTTGTATGTGGCTTTAAAGAGATTAAGGCAATATTTTCACTATTTTTCACTTGCTAACTTAGACCAAGATTTTTAATAGCTTTAAAATTTGTTGAGTATTTTAGAAGAGCTGATGAAAAACTGATAAACTAGACATTTGTTCATCTGAAATAATAAATACATCAGATTAGGATAGGCTGAGAAGTTTACATGGGATCTTATAGTATACAATCACAGAGGTATAAGATTATCTGCTATCAGAGAAAATAGATCTATCTGGTCTGTATGGTTATTCAAATAGAAACTTTCATGCGTTTATTTTACATGAAAGTTGAATTTTCAAAACAGTGATGAAACAATGATCTGTTTAGTAAACTGTGCTGGGATAATTAGTTTTCCATATGATGCTAAATAGCCAGCTCCCTGTCTGACTGTGGCTCAGATCATGAACTCCTCATTGAAAAATTCAGACTTAAATTGAAGAAAGTGACCATTCAATTATGACCTAAATCAAATCCCTTACGATTATACAGTGGAAGTAGATTCAAGGGAGTAGATCTGATAGAGAGCCTGCCTGAAGAACTATAGACAGAGGTTCATGACATTGTACAGAAGGCAGTGATTGGGACCATCCCAAAGAAAAAGAAGTGCAAAAAGGCAAAAGGACTATCTGAGGAGGCCTTGGAAATATCTGAGAAAAGTAGAGAAGTTAAAGGCAAAGGATAAAAGGAAAGATATACCCATCTGAATGCAGAGTTCCAAAGAGTAGCAAAGAGAGATAAGAGAGCCTTCCTCCGTGATTAATGCAAAGAAATAGAGGAAAACAATAGAATAGGAAAGACAAGAGATTTTTCAAGAAAATTAGAGATACCAAGGGAACATTTCATGCAAAGATAGACACAATAAAGGATAGAAATGGCATGGATCTAACAGAAGCAGGAGACATTAAGAAGAGGTTGCAAGAATACACAGACAAACTTTACAAAAAATACCTTAATGACCCAGGATAATCACAATGGTGTGATCCCACACAAAAAGCCAAACATCCTGGAGTGTGAATTCAAGTGGTCCTTAGGAAGCATCACTACAAACAAAGCTAGTGGAGGTAATGGAATTTCAGTTGAGCTATTTCAAACTCTAAAAGATGATGCTGGGGAAAATGCTGTACCCAATAGGCCAGAAATTTGGAAAACTCAGCAGCAGCCACAGGACTGGAAAAGGTTTGTTTTCATTCCAACCACATTGAAAGGCAATCCAAAAAATGTTCAAACTATCGCCCAATTTCACTCATCTCACACACTAACAAAGTAGTGCTCAGAATTCTCCAAGTTAGGCTCCAGCAGCACATGAACCGAGAACTTCTAGATGTTTAAGCTGGATTTAGAAAAGGCATAGGAACCAATGATCAAAATGCCAACATCTGCTGGATCATAGAGAAAGCAAGTGAGTTCCAGAAAGCATTGAATTCTGCTTTATTGACTGCAGCAAGGCCTTTGACTGTGGATCACAGCAAACAGTGGAAAATTCTTAAACAGATTGGGACAACCAGACAAACTTCCCTCCTTCTGAGAAATCTGTATGCAGCTCAAGTAGCAACAGTTAGAATCGTACATGGAACAAAAGACTGTCCAAACAGAGAAAAGAGTACATCAGGGCTGTATATCATCACTCTGCTTATTTAACTTCTATGCAGAGTACCTCATGAGAAATGCACAAGTTGTAATCAAGATTTCTGGAGAAATATCAATAGCTTCAGATATACATATGATACCATCCTTATGGCAGAAAGCAAAGAGGAACTAAAAGCCTCTTGATGAAAGTGAAAGAAGAGAGTGAAAAAGCTGGCTTAAAATTCAACATTCAAAAAACTAGGATCATGGCACCCAGTCCCATCATTTCATGGCAAATAGATGGGGGGAAAAGGGAAACAGTAATAGACTTTATTAACTTGGACTCCAAAATCAATGAAGATGATGACTGCAGCCATGAAATTAAAAGATGCTTGCTCCTTGGAAGAAAAGCTATGACCAACCTAGAGAAGATATTAAAAAGCACAGACATTACTCTGCCTCCAAATGTCTGTCTAGTAAAGCTATGGTTTTTCCAATAGACATATGGATGTGACAATTGGACCATAACGGAAGTTGAGCACTGAAGAATTTATGCCATTGAACTGTGGTGCTGCAGAAGACTCTTGAGAGTCCCTGGAAATCAAACCAGTCAATCCTAAAGGAAAGTAACCCTGAATATTCATTGGAAGTATTGATGCTGAAGCTGAACCTCCAATACTTTGGCCATTAGAGGCGAAAAACCGACTCATTGGAAAAGACTCTCTTGCTAAGATGGAAGGCAGGAAGAGAAAGAGATGACAGAGGATTAGATGGTTGGATGGCATCATCAAATCAAAGATCATGAGGTTGAGCAAATTCCAGGAGATGATGAAGAAGAGGGAAGCCTGGTATGCTGCAATCCATGGGTTCGCAAAGAGTCAGATATGACTGAGCAATCAAACAACAAGAAATCTAGTGAAAACAACTTTAACTAAAAATTCTGTGGGCCTAAATGAAGTTCAGACCATCCAAGACCTGACCTATTTGTGGAACTTTCCAACTTTATCCTCTTTAACCACCATAAAAGCCAAGCCAGTCTCCTTCCTCTGCTCTCTTAAAACATTCTGAACCTGTTTGAGAGCTTGTTCTGCTCTCCCCAGAAAAACTCATTATATGATTAATGAATTTTTTCATACTCTCTGGGTGTATGTGTCATCAGTCTCAACATCCAAACCAAATTTTGGTTGAAGGATCCATTCTGTCTCTGTGGAGTGATGGCAGCAATTGGCCCAAGAGCAGAAGACTGAGATGCTGTTTCTTACCACCAGGTGTCTTTTCTCTCTACTTTCGCTTTCGAAATGGCTCTGCCATATGCTGGTGAACAGGTAATTTGAGCTACTGCTGTCTGGCTAGCTTGTTCTTTGACTTTGTTTCTTTGTGCTGCATTTGTGAACACCTGCTGAATTTTTGACCACCATAAATCAGTTTAGCCTGTTGGCATGTAGGGAAATGATTGTTGAATTGGGACCCTCCTTACAGCAGTTCTGAATTGCATATCTCAACCTGGACTTATGTGTGAATCTCAGGTAGAATTTGTGTATCAGTTCCAAAATAACTCCTGACTGATACTAACCTCAGAAAAATGATGCTTACCTTGGGAACACTGGATATATCCAATCATATGTTGGCCCTCTTTCTGTATGGAACTCAGGAGAAAAGTTGATAGTCTGTTCAATATACAGGATGGTCACTCATATGGAGGAAGAGTAGTTACTATGTGGGATGCTGAAGTCATACTTCTAAAAGTAAATGACTCATTATGTGTGTCTGTGTGTGTGTGTCTGTGTGTATGTGGTCAGTCATGTCTGACTCTTTTGTGACACCATGAACTGTAGTCAACCCAGCTCCTCTGTCCATGGTATTTCCCAGGCAAGAATACTGGAGGGGGTTACCATTTCCTCCTCCAGGGGATCCAACCTGCATCTCCTGCATTGGCAGATGGGTTCACTAGTACCTTACAAAATGCTCCTTCTGCTGCCACCTAGGCCTCAAAAATAGAAATGACCTTGATCCTCTGGGTTCTAGAGAGAAACATCTGTGTACTTCATGATGAAGCTAAGAGATTAATTCAACCATTGCCATGCGGAAGTCCAAAACACTGATAATACTAACTTGATTTGAGGTCCTTTGGAAAAAACAAACTTATAAAAACTTTTAATTATAAGATCAATAACGTCTTAGGATCTAATGTAAAAACCAAGACAAAACTCCAAATTGTCAATGTCCTCAGAAATGAGAAATCTAAAAAACAAGGCAAAGAGGAACCTAAGAAGGCATAATATGGATCGACTGAATTTAATGTAGTATCCTGGATGGAATACTGAGGCAGCAAAAGGACATTAGGCAAAAACCAAAGAAAGTTGATAAAGTCCAGACTTTGGTTAACAAAACTGTTGCTGCATTGGTTCACTAAGTTGAATCAATGTTCCATGCTAATGTACAACGTTAATAAGAGTAATTAGTTGTGGGGTATACCAATATACTCTTCATAAATATTCTGTTGGAGAAGGAAATGGCCACCCACTCCAGTATTCTTGCTTGGAGAATTCTATGGAAAGATGAGCCTTGAAGGCTGCAGTCCATGATGTCACAAGGAGTCAGACAGGACTGAGAGACTAAGCACAATTATTTTGCAATCTGAAACTTCTAAAATAAAAAGTTTTTTGTTTTTTGTTTTTCTTTTTTTGTTTGTTTGTTTGTTTTTTTAATGAAATCACATAATACTAGATCTGGAAGACAACAGAATTAAGCACTGAATGGGGTTGAACATGAGGAATGGTTTGAAGGGAACACTCGCTCCATAACATGTACACCACAAGAACTGAACCAGAGAACATGAGGAAGAGTGGAATGTCAACTTGGGAAGGCTCTTTAATGGATGTTGAGGAAGCACACACTTTCCCAAACCAGAGGACCTAGACTCCTCTACTCCCTTCCCCTCTGCCATGGATTTTCATGGGTGGTGATTTAGATGTTAAACCATTTCAGGACTACCATTTGAAGGAGGAATTGCTTGCTGACCAATCAAAGCTAATGGTTGTGGCTCTTCATTGTTCTAGGAAGGTATATAGAGAGGCCAGGAGCCTTAGTGTAAGCCACTGTTGCCATATGGCAGAAGTAACTGAGGAAGTGAAGGCAGAGTCAGCAGAGACTGAAATACAAAGCATAAGTTTAGAGCAACAAGCGTTAAGCGCTAAAGGAAGGAAAAGAAAAACCTTTGATCAATCCAATGACAAGGATAATGAGAAGGTCAGATTACCCTACCCATGTTCCTCCTCTTCATCCCCCACCTGAGCCTTACCCTGCCCTTGCCTGGAAATAAACAAACAAACAAACCTCAATCCTCACCCATTCTCTCAAATGCTCCTTCCCATCCTCCTTCACTAATGTCTTTCTGTATGACATTGTTTTCTTACCAGATATGAGAGAACATTAGGAAGTTAAAATTAGCCCTTTAGCAGAAAGCGGAAAGAAATAAAAGGACAATGTCAATGATACTAGTCTTCTACCACCACCGGCAGAAGAAAAAGAAGGATGAAAATCAGCCAACGGCAGATGAACAAATCCTGGAGAATTCTTCCAACACTTCTCCCAACAATTATCCAAGTATCCCCATGTGCCCACCTGGAGCCCAAGACCTTGCAATATCTGCAGTCATCCAGGAAAGCCCTGGGAGAATAGTCATTTGTTAAGGGTCAGCGTACAGCAATGGTCACCTCTGTAGAGACCAAAGCACTCAGATGGTGATGATTAAAATATCAGCAAGCTGTAAAAAAAAAAAAAAGTGTGTATATCTGTGGTTTGTTTTTTTTTTTAATGATGGGGAGGGGAGGAAAGGAAGGGTCAGGTGTGTGAGAAGGGAGGGAGGTGGAATCTTTTTAGTTTGGGGCCCAGATCAGCCAGTCCACAGTTAGCTAGACACTGGGAAAGAGGACAGGATGATGAGTGAGCACTGAAGACTGAAGATTTCTGAGCACGGAAGACTTCTTCCTAAACACTTTATCCCACTGGTGAGGAGGAAAAGGACTTGGCATTTCTGTGTGTTTGAGAGGTCCCAGCTGGGGAGAGGGGTGGTGTATGGGTGGTGGCCATGTGTAATAATCAGATGCCACTTTTGATGTTTAACAATCAAATTTTTAAGTCTCAGCAGTTTCTGTTCTTCTTCTGGCCCACATTTGAGCAAGCTAATAAAAACAGCCAGGGAGTAAAGGAACATACAATAGAAACAGATATATCTAACTTTAACCATTGGAATTATTGCCTTGTCTATATTTCCCATAGCAAAAACATATATTACCCCAAAATATCCTCCAGTGCATGTGGATATTCTGACCCCATGAATAACAAAGTTAAGTCTTCAGCCCCTATAATCGTCTTTAAAAATATGAGATCCTATCGAACTTTCCACTTAGTTAAAACAACACTTTGCCCCTCAGTTGTTGTTTTTGTTTTTAATTACTTATTTTGATTGGTGGCTAATTACTTTACAATATTGTCATAGTTTTTTCCATACATCAACATGAATCAGCCATGCATGTACATGTATCTGCCAATCATGAACCTCCCTCCCACCTCCCTCCACATACCATCCCTCTGGGTTGTCCCAGAGCACCAGCTTTGAGTGCCCTGTTTCATGCATCGAATTTGCACTGGTCATTTTTTTACACATGGTAATATACAGTTTCAGTGGTATTCTCTCAAATCATCCCACCCTTGCCTTCTCTCACATAGTCCAAAAGTCTGTTCTTTACATCTGTCTCTTTTGCTCTTTCACATATAGGGTCTTTGTTACTATCTTTCTAAATTCCATATATATGCATTAATATACTGCATTGGTGTTTCACTTTCTGACTTACTTCACTCTGTATAATAGGCTCCAGTTTCTTCACTCTCATTAGAACTGACTCAAATGCATTCTTTCTTTTTCAGTCACCTCAGTCACTCAGTCGTGTCTGACTCTTTGAGACCCCATGAATCAGAGCATGCCAGGCCTCCCTGTCCATCACCAACTCTCAGAATTCACCCAAACTCATGTGCATCTAGTCAGTGATGCCATCCAGCCATCTCATCCTCTGTCATCCCCTTCTCCTCCTGCCCTCAATCCCTCCCAGCATCAGGGTCTTTTCCAATGAGTCAGCTCTTCACATCAGATGGCCAAAAATTGGAATCTTAGCCTCAGCATCTGTCTTTCCAATGAACACCCAGGACTGGTCTCCTTTAGGATGGACTGGTTGGATCTCCTTGCAGTCCAAGGGACTCTCAAGAGTCTTCTCCAGCACCACAGTTCAAAAGCATCAATTCATTGGCACTCAGGTTTCTTTACAGTCTAATTCTCACATCCATACATGACCACTGGAAAAACCATAGCCTTGACTAGATGGACCTTTGTTGGTAAAGTAATATCTCTGCTTTTTAATATGCTTTCTTTATAGCTGAGTAATATTCCTCTGTGTATATGTACCAAAACTTCCTTATCCATTCATCTGCTGATGGACATCAAGGTTGCTTCCAGGTCCTAGCTATTGCAAACAGTGCTGCAATGAACATTGGGGTACATATGTCCCTTTCAATTTTGGTTTCCTCGGAGTTTATGTCCAGCATAATGGGATTACTAGGCCATATGGCAGTTCTAATTCCAGGTTTTTAAGGAATCTCCACACTGTTCTCCATAGTGGCTATACTAGTTTGCATTCCCACCATCATGTAAGAGGGTTCCCCTTCCTCCATACCCTCTCCAGCATTTATTGTTTGTAGACTTTTTGATGGCAGCCATTCCAACTGGCCTGAGATGGTACCTCATTTTGGTTTTGATTTGCATTTCTCTGATAATGAGTGAAATTGAGCATCTTTTCCTGTTTGTTTAGCCATCTGTATGTCTTCTTGGAGAAATATCTGTTTAGTTCTGTGGCCCACTTTTTAATTTGATCATTTATTTTTCTGGTATTGAGCTTCATGAGTTGCTTGTATATTTCACAGATTAATTAGTTGTCACTTTTTTCATTTGCTATTATTTTCTCCCATTCTGAAGGCTGTTTTTTTCAACTTGTTTATGGTTTCCTTCATTGTGCAATAGCTTTTAAGTTTAATTAGGTCCCACTTGTTTATTTTTGTTTTCATTTCCATTACTTTGGCAGGTGGGTCATAGAAGATCTTGCTTTGAGTTATGTCAGAGAGTGTTCTGCTTATGATTTCCTCTCAGAGTGTTATAGTTTCTAGCCTTACATTTAGATCTTCAATCCATTTTGAGTTGTTGTTGTTGTTGTTGTTTAATATGATGTTAGAAAGTGTTCTAGTTTCATTCTTTTCCAGGTGGTTGACCAGTCTTCCCAGCACCACTTGTTAAATAAATTGTCTTTTCTTCATTGCACATTTTCGCCTCCTTTGTCAAAGGTAAGTTGGCTAAAGGCATTTGGATTTATCTATGGGCTTGCTATTTTTTTCTACTGATCTATATTTCTGTCTTTGTTCCAGTACCATACTGTCTTGATGGCAGTAGCTTTGTACTATAGTCTGAAGTCAGGCAGGTTAAGTCCTCCAGTTCCATTCTTTTTTCTCAAGATTTTTTTGGCTATTTGAGGCTTTTTGTGTTTCCATACCAATTGTGAAATTATTCGTTTTAATTCTACAAAAAATACTGTTGGTAGCTGTAGAGATTGCATTGAATCTATAGATTGCTTTGGGTAATGTGCCCATTTTCACTACATTGATTCTTTCAATCCATGACATGGGATATTTCTCCATCTATTTGTGTCATCTTTGATTTCTTTCATCAATTTTTAAAATTTTTCTATAATAGGCCTTCTGTTTCATTAGGTAAATTTATAGCTAAGTATTTTATTCTTTTCATTGCAATGGTGAATGGATTTTTGAAGATTCAATCTAAATGAAAGAAGTGTCTTCACAGATTGAAACACATTATGCTGCTGCTGCTGCTGCTGCTGCTGCTAAGTCGCTTCAGTCATGTGTGACTCTGTGTGACCCCATAGACGGCAGCCCACCAGCCTCCCCCATCCCTGGGATTCTCCAGGCAAGAACACTGGAGTGGGTTTCCTTCTCCAATGCATGGAACTGAAAAGTGAAAGTGAAGTCACTCAGTCGTATCCGACCCTCAGTGACCTCATGGACTGCAGCCTTCCAGGCTCCTCCATCCATGGGGTTTTCCAGGCAAGAGTACTGGAATGAGGTGCCATTGCCTTCCCCGGAAACACATTATAAGAGACTTATTCAGAGATGCTGTGATTACCCTCACCCCTGCTGCACTTAACAGACAAATTTTACTTTATCTTAAACCTGGAAAATAAGACCAGTGCCTCAGTGTGAGCATGTATCCTTGGTGTCATGGCACCACTCACTAGGGCTCCATGTATTACTGAAAACACTGCTTCCACCAAATAACTGGTAGATACTTTGTAGTCTCAGTAAACCATTTGTCTAGCATGCTCTTTCCAGTGCCTATTTAAACAACCTCTCAGCTACACTTAACCTTCACCTTAAAAGGGACATGAAACACCTTCACTTAGCTACTCAGTGGGCCCAGTGTCCACATCTACTATCTCATATAGTATTTGCAAGCATTATTTTCACCAGCTCTAGCATTTTCCAGTATACAATTATGACCTCACACTGATGACACCCTCCTTTGAGGAGATTCCTATGACACACATAGTACACAGTCCCACTTTGCTCGGTGTTTAGCCATTCTGGTACTTTTAAATAATGTGTCCATGTATGGCTTATGATTAATTTTTTAATAAGTGTCAGCAGTATCTGATTTCTAATCTTCTCTTTCTACCTAATGAATCATTTCTGGAATACCTACTTCCTTTTCTCCAACCTCTACCATGGGTCCTAAATGAACAGCAACACATATTTTTACCCTAGCTGCAAACAGAACATGCTGAGCTTAGTCAGACTGCTTTGACAGTTGCTTCCTTCCATTAAAGGCAGCTCTGAGTTCTTTCCTCAGAAAAATCTGTTTGTATTTTTCAAAGCAAGTTTTCATTTGCTTACTTCTTTAGAAGGGACTTTTCCAAAGTCCCTTGTTCCCCTGATGCTCTTACTTTCTTGTTTGGGTCTCTGATAGTTTCCCATCTTTCCACATTAACATCATTTAAGGCTGTGAGTAATAAGCTTTTACTGCCTTCTCCACATAACCAACTAGGACTAGATATTTCCTTCCACTTGAAGGAATTGCTTTCCCTTCCCCACCCAGAGCTGCCGAATGATGAAAGTTCCCTCATTCTTTAAGGCTCAACACAAATGGTGCTTCTGCTTTGAAGTCTCTCAGCCACAAATGCCAATGGAGTCCATTACTCCTGCTGTCCTTATAGGAACTTATATTAAAACAATTGCCACTTTGTATTAAAATAGTTCATGTACCTATATGTCTTCCCCAGTATACAATATACAACAAGGACAAGCATATTTCATTCATTTCTGTAATCCCAACCACCTGAACACAGGAGACACAATATTATGGTCAAACTGCTTAATGCATGTTTTATGATTTTCTGGAGGAGTGAATACTCAAATAATTCTGCATATAGTAGATCATGTCCCCTGCTTTATAATGATTGCTTTATAAAATGTTAAGCTTAAAATCATTTAAAAATTTTATTGTTAAATATTCAAAGGACAAGGATGAAAGTTTAAAAAAGAAACTTAAGCACTAAAAACTGCAAACACCCTGTGATATGTACACTATTACAACTATCTTTCCATACATGGCCCTAAATAGATTCTAAAGAGATGAAGGCAGTATTTTAACTTTTTTCACTTGCTAATTTAGACCAAGAGTTTTCATAGCTTTAAAATTTGCTGAGTATTTTAGAAAAGCCCATGAAAAATTGATAAACTAGATATTATGTTCATCTAAAATAATAAACACATCAGACTAGGATAGACTGAGAAGTTTACATGGGATCTTGTTGTATCCAATTAGAGTAGTATAAGATTAACTGCTATCAGAGAAAATAGATCTATCTGGTATAGCTGAGAATTCAAATAGAAACTTTGGTATGTTTATTTTACATGAAAGTTGAATTTTCAAAACAGTGGTGAAACAGTGATCTGTTTAGTAAACTGTGCTGGGATAAATAGTTTTTCATATGATGCTAAACAGTCAGCTTCCAATCTGACTGTGGATCAGATCATGAACTCCTTATCGCAAAATTCAGACTTAAATTGAAAGCAGTGACCATTCAATTATGACCTAAATCAAATCCCTTATGATTATACAGTGGGAGTGACAAATGATTCAAGGAATGAGATCTGATAGACAGAGTGCCTGAAGAACTATGAACAGAGGTCCATGACATTGTACAGGAGGCAGTGATCAAGACCATTCCAAAGAAAATGAAGTGCAAAAAGGTGAAAGAGCTGTCTGAGAAGGCCTTAGAAATAGCTGAGAAAAGAAGAGAAGCTAAAGGCAAAGAAAAAAAGATATACCTATCTGAATGTAAAGTTCCAAAGAGTAGCAAGGAGAGATAAGAGAGCCTTCCTCGGTGATTAATGAAAAGAAAAAGAGCAAAACAATAGGATGGGAAAGACTAGAGATTTTTCCACAAAATTAGAGATCCCATGGGAATATTTCATGCAAACATAGGCACAATAAAGGACAGAAATGATACAGACCTAACAGAAGCAGGAGATAATCAGAAGTGGTGGAAAGCATACACAGGAGAACTATACAAAAAAGATGTTAATGACCCAGATAACCACGATGTTGTAATCTCTAATCTAGAGCCAGACATCCTAAAAGGCAAAGTCAAGTGGGCCTTAGGAAGAATCATACAAACAAAGCTACAACAGGTGATGGAATTCCAGTTGAGCTATTTTGAATCCTAAAAGATGATGCTGTTCAAGTGCTGCAGTCAATAGGTCAGCAAATTTGGGAAACTCAACAGTGACAAAAGGACTGGAAAAGGTCACTTTTTGTTCTAACCCCAAAGAAAGGTAATGCCAAAGATTACTCAAGCTATCACACAATTGCACTCACCTCACATGCTAGCAAAGTAATGCTGAAAATTCGCAAAGATAAGCTTCAGAAGTATGTGAACGGAGAACCTCCAGATGTTCAAGCTGGATTTAGAAAAGTCAGAAGAACCAGAAATCAAGTTGCCAACATGCATTTGAATATAGAAAAAGCAATAGAATTGTAGAAAAACATCTACTTACGCTTTGTTGACTATGCCAAAGCCTTTGACTGTGTAGATCACAACAAATGTGGAAAATTCTTAAAGAGATGGGAATACCAAACCACCTGAGAAATCTGCCGCCTGAGAAATCTGTATGCAGGTCAAGAAGCAATAGTTAAAACTGGTCATGGAACAATGGACTAGTTCCAAATTGGGAAAGGAGTACATCAAGGCTGTATACTGTCACCTTGCTTATTTAACTTTATACAGAGCACCTCAGGCAAAATGCTGGGCTGGATGAAGCACAAACTGGAATCAAGATTGCCAGTAGAAATATCAATAACCTCAGATATTCAGATGACACCACCCTTATGGCAGAAAGCGAAGAGAAACTAAAAAGTCTCTTGATGAAAGTGAAAGAGGAGAGTGAAATAACTGGTTTAAAACTCAACATTCAAAAAACTAAGATAATTGCATCCAGTCCCATCAATTAATGGCAAACAGATGGGGAATCAAAGGAAACAATGACAGATTTTATTTTCTTGGGCTCCAAAATCACTGCAAACAGTAACTGCAGCCATGTAATTAAAAGATGCTAGCTCCTTTGAAGAAGAGCTCTGACAAACCTAGATAACACATTAAAAAGCAGAAACATTACTTTGCCAACAGTGGTTCATTAGTCAAAGCTATTGTTTTTCCACTAGTTATGTACGAATGTGAGAGTTGGACCATAAAGAAAGCTGAGCACCAAAGAATTGATACTTTTGAACTGTGGGGTTGAAGAAGACTCTTGAGAGTCCCTTGGACTGCCAGAAGATCCAATCAGTCAATGGTAAAGGAAACCAGTCCTGGATATTCATTGGATGGACTGAGGCTGAAGCTGAAGCTTCAAGACTTTGGCCACCTAATGTGAAGAACTGACTCATTGAAGAGACTCTGAGACTGTTAAAGAGTGAAGGCAGGAGAAGAAGGAGACAACTGAGGATGAGATGGTTGGATGGCATCACCAACTCGACGGACATGAGTTTGAGCAAGCTTTGGGAGTTAGTGATGGACACAGAAGACTGGAGTGCTGCAATTCATGGGGTCACAAAAAATCAGACATGATTTAGTGACTGAACTGGGGCAGAAGTCTCCACCCTATGGCAGAAATCAAAGAGGAATTAAAGAGCCTCTTGATGAAGGTGTAAAAAGCGAATGAAAAAGCTGGCTTAAAACTCAACATTCAAAAAACTAAGATCATAGCACCTGGTCCCATCACTTCGTTGCAAATAAATGGGGAAACAATGGAAACAGTGACAGACTTTACTTTCGTGGGCTCCAAAATCACTATGGGCAGTGACTGCAGCCATAAAATTAAAAGAAATTTCCTCCTTGGAAGAAAAGCAATGAAAAACCTAGAGATTGTATTGAAAAGCAGAGATAACACTTTGCCTACAAAGGTCTGTATAGTCAAAGCAACGGTTTTTCCACTAGTCATGAATGAATGGGAAAGCAGGACAATAAAAAAGGCTGAGTGCCGAAAAAATTGATTCCTTGAACTGTGGGGCTGGAGAAGACTCTTGAGAGTCCCTTGGACTGCAAGGAGTTCCAACCTGTCCATCCTAAAGGAAATCAGCCCTGAATATTCATTGGAAGGACTGACACTGAAGTTGAAACTCCAAACCTTTGGACACCTGAGGCAAAGAGCTGACTCATGGAAAAGACCCTGACGCTGGAAAGATGGACGGCAGGAGGAGAAGGGGACAACAGAGGATAAGATGGTTGAATGGCATACCCAACTCAATGGACATGAGTTTGAGCAAGCTTCAGGAGATGATGAAGGACAGGGAATCCTGGTGTGCTGCAGCCAATGGGGTCACAAAGAGTTGTACATGACTGAGCAACTGAACAAAAACAACAAATATAATGAAGAGCACTTTAACTGAAAACGATACAAGAAGCTTGGTTATAATGGTTATGAGAATTCAAAACTGCTAAACACCTTGAATTTACATAACAGTTTTCTATAAAAGAGCCCTACCACACCTCCTCCCCTATTTATCTATATGTGATAAGAAAGCCCACGTACTCTCATCTCTGGACCAAACTGAAGGTCAGACCATCCAAGCCCTGACCTATGTGTGGAACTCTCCAGTTTTATCCCCTTCAATCAGCATAAAAGCCACACCAGTCTCCTTCCTCTGCTCTCTTAAGCCATTCTTGAATCTGCTTGAGAGTATTCTCTGCTCTCCTCAGAAAAACTCAGTATGTGATTAATAATTTTTTTCATTCTCTGGATGTATGTGTCATCAGTCTCGACATCCAAACAAAATTTTGGTTGAAGTGTCCATCCTGTCTCCATGGAGTGATGGCAGCAAATGGTCCCAAGAGCAGAAGACTGAGATGCTGTCCCTTACCACCAGGTGTCTTTTCTACTTTGGCTTTTGAACTGGCTCTACCGTATGCTGGTGAACAAGCACTTTGAGCTACTGCCATCTGGCTAGCTTGTGCTTTGACCTTGCTTCTTTGTGCTGCATTTGTGAGCACCCACTAAAACTTTGACTAACATAAATCAGTTTATCCAGTTGGCATATAGTGAAAGGATTATTGGATTGGAACTCTCTTTTAAGCAGTTCTGATTTGTGTCTCTCAACCTGGACTTATGTGTGAGTCTCACGTGGAATCATGTGCATCAATTCCGAAATAACTCATGACTGATACTAACCTCAGAGAAATTAGCTTACCTTGTGAACACTGGTTGTGTCTCAACCATATGTTGGCCCCCTTTCTATATAGAACTGAGGAGAAAAACTGATAGTCTGTTCAATATACAGGATGGTCACTCATGGAGAAAGAGCAGTACTTTGTAGGATGCTGAAGTCATACTTCTAAAAGTAAATGACTTTGTGTGTATGTGTGTGTGGGTGGGGGGAGGGTGTCTGTATGTGTATGTCTGTGTGTGACTGTGCATGGTCTGTCATTTCTCACTCTTGGTGACTCCATGGACTGTAGCTGGCCAGGCTCCTCTGTCCATGGGATTTCCCAGGCAAGAATACTGGAGGGGGTTGCCATTTCCTCCTCCAGGGTTTTCAACCTGGGTCTCCTGAATCTCCTGCATTGGCAGATGGATTCACTAGTACCTTACAAAATGCTCCTTCTGCTGCCACCTAGGCCTCAAAAATAGAAATGATCTTCATCTTCTGGACTCTAGAAAGAAACATGTGTCACCTCTGTGACAAAGCCAAGAGATTAATTCAACCATTGCCATGGGGAAGTCCACAACACTGATAGTACTAACTTGATTTTAAGTCCTCTGGAAAAACAAACTTATAAAAACTTTTAACCAAAAGATCATTAACACCACAGGATCTAATATTAAATCCATGAAACAAGACTCCAAATTGTTAAGTTCCTCAGAAATAAGAAATCTAAATCTTGTCATAGCAAAGAGGAACCTAAGAAGGCATAACATGGATTGACTAATTAGTCAATGTAGTATAGTATACTAATAGTATAGTATACTAATTAGGCAATGTAGTATACTGAAAGGGATATACTATAATTAGTATAGTATACTAATTAGGCAATGTGGTATACTGAAAGGGATATGGGACAGCAAAAGGACATTAGATAAAAACCAAGGAAATCTGATAAAGTCTAGACTTTAGTTAATAATACAGTTTCAGTGTTTGTTCACTAAGTTGAATAAATGTTCCACTAATATACAATGTTAATAAGGGGAATTGGTTGTGCAGTATACAATATACTCTTTACAATTACTCTGTACATCTAAAACTTCCAAAATAATTTAAAACACACACACACACACACAAAATACTAGGTAATGAAATCCGGAAGACAATAGAATCAAACACTGAATGGGGGTGGTCATGAGGATGATTTGGAGGGAACACTTGCTTCCTAACATGTACACTACAGGAACTGAACAGAGAACATGAGGAAGCATGAGAAGTCAACTTGTGAAGGCTCTTTAATGAGTGTTGAAGAAGCACTCCCTTTTCCTAACCAGAGCACCTAGACTCCTCTGAACCCTTCCCATCACGCATAAATTTTCAAAAGTGGTGCTTTGTGATGTCAAGCCATTTCAGGGCTACCATTGGCTGGAGAACTTTCTTGCTGACCAATCAAAGTTGATGATTATGGCTCTTCATTGTCCTGGGAACGTATATAGAGAGGCCAGGAGCCTTGGTGTAGGCCACTGTTGCTACAACATGGCAGAAGTAACTGAGGGAGTGAAGGAGGAGGAGTCAGAGATTGAAATAGACAGTGTAAATTTGGAACAACAAAAGTCAAGTGCTAATGGAAGGAAGAGAAAGAAGTCTGATCAATTCAAAGCATTGGACAGTGAGGTCAGATTAATCTATTCATGTTCCTCATCTTCATCCCCCACCTGAGATTTACCCTGCTTTTCCCTGGCATAAAACCCCTCCTCAATCCACACCCGTTCACTAAAAGTTTTCCTTCCCGTCCTCTTTCACTAATCTCTTCCTGTATGAATTTGTTTTCTTACCAGATACGAGAGAACATTAGGAAGTTAAAATTAGCCCTTCAGGAGAATTGGGAAAGGAATAATAAATGGAAGACGTCAATGATGCTAGTCTTCCACCACCAGCAGCAGAAGAAAAAGAATGAAAATCAGCCAATGGCAGATGAACAAATCCCGGAGGATTCTTCCAACAGTTCTCGCAACAGTTCTCCAAGTACCCCCATGTGTCCACCTGGAGCCCAAGATCTTGAGCAATCTGCTGTCCCTCCAGGAAAGAGGTGGCAGAATAATCGTTTGTGAAGGGATCAAGCATACAGCAATGGTCACCTCTGTAGAGACCAGGTACTCAGATGTTGATGATTAAAATATCAACAAGCTATAAAAAGATATGTATATCTGTTTTTTTGATGACGAGGAAGGAGGGAAGGGAAGTGCCAGGGAGGTAAGGAGGGATGGAGGTGGAATCTTTACAGTTTGGGGCCCAGACCAGCCAGTCCATAGTTAGCCAGACACTGGGAATGAGGACAGGATGAAGACTGAAGATTTCTGAGCACGGAAGACTTCTTCCTGAACACTTTATCCCACTGGTGAAGAGGAAAAGGACTTGGTATTTCTGTGTGTCTGGGAGATCCCATCTGGGGAGAGGGGTGATGTTGGGGTGGTGGCCATGTGTAATAATCAAGTTCCACTTTTGATGTTTGACAATTGAATTTTTAAACCTCATAGATTTCTGTTCCTCTTCTGGCCCAAATTTGGGCAAGCTCATAAAAACAGCCAGGGAGTAAAGGAACATACAATAAAAACAGATATACCTAACCTTAACCATTGGAATTATTACCTTGCCTACATATCCCGTAGCCAAAATATCCATTAATCCAAAATATCCTCTAGTGCACATGGATAATCTTGCCCAAGAGTTAATAACATTAAGTCTTTGCCCCCTATCAGTTCAGTTCAGTTCAGTTGCTCAGTTGTGTCCGACTCTTTGTGACCCCATGAATCGCAGCACGCCAGGCCTCCCTGTCCATCACCAACTCCTGGAGTTCACTCAGACTCACGTCCATCGAGTCAGTGATGCCATCCAGCCATCTCATCCTCTGTCCGTCCCCTTCTCCTCCTGCCCTCAATCCCTCCCAGCATCAGAGTCTTTTCCAATGAGTCAGCTCTTCGCATGAGGTGGCCAAAGTACTGGAGCTTCAGTTTTAGCATCATTCCTTCCAAAGAAATCCCAGGGTTGATCTCCTTTAGAATGGACTAGTTGGATCTCCTGCAGTCCAAGGAACTCTCAAGAGTCTTCTCCAACACCACAGTTCAAAAGCATCAATTCTTCGGTACTCAGCCTTCTTCACAGTCCAACTCTCACATCCATACATGACCACAGGAAAAACCATAGCCTTGACTAGATGGACCTTAGTCGGCAAAGTAATGTCTCTGCTTTTGAATATACTATCTAGGTTGGTCATAACTTTTCTTCCAAGGAGTAAGTGTCTTTTAATTTCATGGCTGCAGTCACCATCTGCAGTGATTTTGGAGCCCAAAAATATAAAGTCTGACACTGTTTCTACTGTTTCCCCATCTATTTCCCTATAATCACCCTTAAAAGAATCGCCAGTCCAGGTTTGATCATGCTACTAGATGCTTGGGGCTGGTGCACTGGGATGACCCAGAGGGACGGTATGGGAAGGGAGGAGGGAGGGGGGTTCAGGATGGGGAACACGTGTATACCTGTGGTGGATTCATGTTGATGTATGACAAAACCAATACAATATTGTAAAGTAATTAACTTCCAATTAAAATAAATAAATTACATTTTAAAAAAATGTATGAGAGCCTATGGACCTGACAAGGAGGCCTGGCATGCTGCGATTCATGGGGTCGCAAAGAGTCTGACACGACTGAGCGACTGAACTGATGGACCTTTCCACTTAGTTAAAATAGCACTTTTCTCCTCTTCTAAAAAAAAAAAAATTAAATCTAAATGAAAGCAAGATCTTCACAGATTGAAGCATATTATAGGAGACCTATTTAGAGAAGATGTGATTATCCCCACTTCTGCTGCACTTAACAGACAACTTTTACTTGATCTTAAACCTGGAAAACAAGAACAGTGCCTCAGTGTGAACTTGTACCCTTCTTGTCATGCCCGTGCTCACTAGAGCTCCATGCATATTATTGAAAGTACTGCTTTCTCTGAATAACTGGTTGATACTTTGTAGTCATAGCAAAGCATTTGTCTAGAATGATCTATCCAGTGGCTATCTCAACAACCTCTCAGCAACACTTAACCTTGACATTAAAAGGAACACCTTCACCTGGCCTTCACTGGGCCTAGTGTCCACACCTGCCATCTCACACAGTGTTTACAGGCAATATTTTCACCAGCTCTAGCTTTTTCCAGGTACACAATGATGACTTCACACTGATGACATCCTCCTTTGAGGAGATTCCTATGACCCACATAATACACAATCTCACCACTTTAGTTAAGATCCTGAAAATTCTTTGGTAAGTGAAGGAATGTTCTAATCTTGACAGTGTTGAGAAACAGCTTTTAGTCTTCTTAGTACCCATATTGTAAAACAAGCCCAACATGTTTTAGACATTTTTAGATTCTGGAGGCAACATTTCCTCAAATACACATTTGTTGCTCTGCAACTTCCAAATAGACCTTCCTTGAATGAGACTCCCTGTGTCAAAGATTCTAGAATCTGCTTAATTTTCCATAGGACAGGCACTGCTATTATGGCCCCCTGAGACCCCTTCACTGTGCAAGCTTTAGTAATCTTCTCTCATGTGTCTTGGAGTCCCTGTACCATCAGTGATTGCCATTGGTGTCATGGGATTCTGATACAAGAAACTGCCCACCTTGGACCAATGTTGTATGCTGTTAGTGTAGCAATTATGGGTACATTTGGACTTTGCTGGAAAAGTAGACTCTCTCAGATCTTGAACCTATGACCCTCCATATCCAGCTGCCCATTTGGCTTTTGATTATGGAAGCAGCACTCCAAAAGCTCGGCTTAACTAGTGAGGCCCCCTTGCTACAGGATGGAGCTGAACCTGGGCCCTCTGCATACCCTGTATTCAGGAAAGACTAACTTCCCCTGTGCTCAGTCCCCTGTTAGATTTCACACTGCTGCTGCTGCTGCTGCTGCTGCTAAATCACTTCAGTCATGTTCGACTCCGTGCGACCCCATAGACGGCAGGCAGCCCAGCAGGCTCCCCTGTCCCTGGGATTCTCCAGGCAAGAATACTGGAGTGGGTTACCATTTCCTTATCCAATGCATGAAAGTAAAAAGTGAAAGTGAAGTCACTCAGTCGTGTCTGATTCTTAGCGACCCTATGGACTGCAGCCTACCAGGCTTCTCCACCCATGGGATTTTCCAGGCAAGAATACTGGAGTGGGGTGCCATCGCCTTCTCCCTTCACACTGCTAGAAGAGTTCATCTCTCAGAACCTTTGGACACCTGGGGAGCCCCTTAGGATTGACAGCAAAAAACAAAGGGAGTTCATTCACTTAACCAATCATATCATCACTATTACACCTGATGGAGCTTGCTTGAGAGTCGCTGCTTTTCATCTCTTAATCAGATGTCCATCAGCAGATAAATGGATAAGAAAGCTGTGGTACATATACACAATGGAGTATTACTCAGCCATTGAAAAGAATACATTTGAATCAGTTCTAATGAGGTGGATGAAGCTGGAGCCGATTATACAGAGTGAAGTAAATTTATAATAGCCAGGACATGGAAGCAACCTAGATGTCCATCAGCAGATGAATGGATAAGAAAGCTGTGGTACATATACACAATGGAGTATTACTCAGCCATTAAAAAGAATACATTTGAATCAGTTCTAATGAGGTGGATGACGCTGGAGCCGATTATACAGAGTGAAGTAAGCCAGAAAGAAAAACACCAATACAGTATACTTACACATATATATGGAATTTAGAATGATGGTAATGATAAACCTGTACGCGAGACAGCAAAAGAGACACAGATGTATAGAACAGCCTTTTGGACTCTGTGGGAGAGGGAGAGGGTGGGGTGAGTTGGCAGAGTGGCAATGTAACATGTATGATACCATAAGTGAAATGAATCGCCAGTCTAGGTTCAATGCGGGATGCAGGATGCTTGGGACTGATGCATGGGGATAATCCAGAGAGAAGGTGTGGGGCAGGAGGGGGGAGGTGGGGGTCGAGATTGGGAGTTCATGTACACTCATGGCTGATTCATGTCAATGTACAGCAGAACGAATACAGTATTGTAAAGCAAAACAAACTAAAAGATAAAAATTAATTAAAAAAAAACTGAAGGGAAAAAAAGAAACATGTATCCTGCATATTCTTTCCTACCCTCATTTCTGGATTTGTTTAAGATATATTAATGTATGGGGGCAATATCTTGTTTCTGAACAACCTTAAATATTGTGGTAAACTATCTCATCTATGATTTTTTACTCCCATATACATTTGGCTTAGTATAGGATATTTGGCATGCAACAAGAGATGTGTTCTAAAGTGAGATTAGGACAGGACCAGCCTTAATATGAAGCAAGGATTATGGCACTGTTTCTAGTTCTTCTTGTGAGTGGTAATTATCAACTACTTGCAAATTTTGGCTCGGTATAAGGTGATTTTTTTTTTTTTAATAATTGGAGTTGTCCAGAATAGATTTGTTTCCTTTGTAGGCAGTGAATTATAAAGAAAAGATCCCTGCAAGTAGGTGATTTGACTAGATGCAGAGCAAGGCTTCATCCAGTTCTAAGAAGCTGACTAGAAAATTAGTTTAAACTTTTAATAATAAGTTTATTGAGGTATAATTTACATATGATAAACTCTAATGCTTAAAATATATAATTTGATATTTTTATTTCACCGTTAACCATTTTTAATTGTATAGTTCAATAGTATCCAGTCAATTCACACTGTTGTGCAACAGCTCTACAGAGCACTTTCATCCAGCACATTCAGCAAAACTGACACTCTGTATCCAACAAACAACCTCCACCCTCTTCTTCTGCCCAGATCTTGTAATCACCATTCTGTTTTTTGTTTCTGTAAATGCTTCATATAAATGGAATCCTCCGTGTTTGTCTTTCCTGTAATTGGTTTGTTTCACTTAGCATAGTGTCCTCAACTTTCGTCAGTGTTGCAGCAGCTGACAAGATGTCCTTCCTTGTTGATACTGAATAAGTATTGTGTGTATATACCACATTGTGTTTATCATTGATGGCATTTGGGTTGCTTCTTCCTCTTGGCTCTTGTTAACATACTGCTGTGAACAGGGGCATGCAAGTATATTTTTGAAATCCTGTTTTCACTTATTTTACTTATCCAGAAGTGAGATTTCCGAATTATTGGTAATTCTGTTTTAATTCTTTTGAGGAACCGCTATACTGTTTTCCATATCCATGGAAAATTTCCATTCCAATTATACATTCCTACTTACAGTTGTCATGGGTCTAAATCCTCCACATCCTCAGTAACACTTTAAAGAACACTTTGTTGTTCTTTAAAGTGGCCATTATAGTGGTTGTGAGATTTAGTTCAAACTCTTATAACTAGGAAGTTCATGAATTGAAAACCACAAAATTCTCCTGATTCAGATAATTTTCATTGTTACTAATTATAAATCTTTGTACAACCTACTTCACCTCTCCTTGCAGTTTTTCCAAGACATTAGATGAGAGTGAGAATAATATAATACATACCCTAAAAACAGAGTTTTGTGTGTTATATGTGGTATATATAGACAGGTATATTTACAAACATAGTATGTTGAAAGATATGAATATAGATAAATATATGTGATGAGTGATTATACATGATTGAATCCTTTTATACAATAAGATGTAGTAAACAGATATATGGTAACTTCTTTGGCAAATTTCGCTACATAGCTGCCTTCCATTTTCTGTCTCACTCCCCACTTCCCTGGGATCACATCCCAAATTAATTTTTTCCCTAGAGTCTTTGTTTCAGAGTCTGCTTCTAGGGAAATCAGACTAATACAAACAACTAATCCTTTCAAATCATGCAAATATATTTATTTAAAATTTGAATTAGGAGGAGTATATTTGATGAACCTAGCATAGTTCCTGGCAGTTATCTTTATTTCTTGTGTTACTGTTTTGATGGTTATACTCATCCTATAGAATGAAGAATAGTTAATTATTAACACCCTCCCCATCTCTTCCCATTGAGGGAGAATGATAGCTCTGTATAGGGCACTATACAATCAGAGGTTGAGAATCTCAGGCCTGAGCAAGACCAATAGCAGCACAAAGGCCATTTCTTCATGTCTGTTAGCAAATATAAGGGCTGTGTTTGACAGTCTCATTTATCCCTCTGTATTTTCTCTCCTAATCATCGGAAGATGAGCAGTATGAAAAATGAGTAGAAATAGGAGTTAATTCTTTGCAGATTTAAAGAGTTTTGAGCTTCCTGAGGGTGATTCCTGGAAAGAATTATGTAGAGAGTGGATTTTTCTGTTCTGGTGAGGCCTACATTGAATGCTGTAATCTTTGGGAAATGGTAGGGATATAAATGAGTAGCAGTCAAAACATACTATAGGATGAAGATGCAGCCTCCAATTTTCTTATGAAATCCTTCCTTTTATTGATTTCTGCCTGCTCTAACCTATCTCAATGATTATTTGGATCCTCTGGAGGTGGGATCAAAAATGAATTAAGAAAAAAATGTCTTCCATCTTTGTCTGACAGCACCTCTGCACAATTCAAGTTCCATATCTTCACTAAATCCTTCCTAGAAGTCACTCATCCCCAGATCAGTGTTTTTCTTTATCTTCCCCATGTTTCCATTGTGTTCTCTACTTCTGCCTTTGTGATTATCATTTTGTATTAAACTGCGTTTACTCTCAGCCTGGATTGAATGTGTGCTCTTACGGGATAGAAACAAAACTTTTTTTCTCTCTCTCTCTCCTCCTCTGGGATTCAGCATAATGTATGGCATATATTTCTAGATAAAAGTTTACATACCTGTCATTAAATCTATAAACTGTTTTATTTCAGTTTGCTATTCAGTTTGTTTTATTTCAGTTTATTTCAGACTTGAGAGCAGTGGACATTACTAACTACCTACTCTGTGCTAGGCACTCTGCTAAATGCTTTATAAAATTCATTTAATCTCACAAATGCTCTATACTTTATAAGTGGCTGCAAAACAAACCATCTTAAATTTAGTTGCTTAAAACAAAAACCACTGAGCCTCTAAAGTTAATCTTCAGAAGGCACTGCCTTGGGCATGTTCAAGATCACCCCAGAATGACAGTGGTTGTAGCCAGTCTCTTTCTGACTGTCTCTCTCCCTACATTTTTGTTAAATTCTCTCTTTTAGTATAACAGCTACCTGTTAGTCTCTATTCTTTTCTGGATCATTGCTCAGTTGATATTTACAATGCCACAATTGATATTGCTCAATTGATATTTCCACACAACCTGAGCCAATTAATTTTGTGACCTTTTACTGAACTGGTTTTTGAGACCAGTCCTTGAGATTTGTTTTGACCTAGTGGTGGACTTTTCTTAGTTGACTCTTTCCTGAGTTCTCGTGGGTAAACTAGTTGGCCTATGGTTTAGCTTCTTATTCTCAGGAAGTTACTTACCTCCTCTTATTTGCTGATCATCATAATATCCATTTTGGGGAGGGAAATAGAGTTCCCTTAGGATTGAATTGCACCATACTTTGTTTCAAATAAAGTCAGTTTCTTCCAGGACAGCTTCAGGGTGTCTGCTCTTATGGACCTCCTTCATTCCTGGGGAAATTCTCAGAGCCACTGATCTGGAGCCAAAGGCTCAGAGCAGTAGCCTGCTTTTCTTGTAGATACACCCACTTTGTAACAAGGGACTTGTTTGGGAGCAGTAGCTTCTGGCTTCCTCCTCTTTCCTCTAATGGTATGGAGCCCCTGCCCTTATGAGTGAGCTGCAGGAGTGCAATTGTGGCTCTAATATTGTTGGACTTTATGCCTAATGTAGAGTCTCTATTTGTGGGAGGAGAAAGGAGCCACTCTTGCCAGGAATTTAGCCTCTGCAGTTCACAGGTGGGATAGTGGGTGGATGAGAAATGTTTACCCTCTCTTCCAGAAACAAAATGCCCAAAGTCATGCCACTTGTCCTGTGATGATACCATTGTGCTTTGATGCTACACAGTGAGCTAAGCTGTCATCACTGCTGGCAAGCCCACTTCTGAACCTTGAATATGGCTCTTTCTGCTGCTGCCATCAACAAAATTGACTCTAAAATGTACTTGTTTTGTTATTGTGACTCACTATATTAAGAGTCAAAGTTGAATATGTGGATGCAATTGATTTGAGAATCTAGGTCACAGCCATGCATCCTATCCATAAAAGAAGTTGAGGCAGTGAGCATCTAGTATTTTCATCCTGATAGTAGGAAGTCTAGTCAAGGCTATGGTTTTTCCTGTGGTCATGTATGGATGTGAGAGCTGGACTGTGAAGAAGGCTGAGCGCCGAAGAATTGATGCTTTTGAAGTGTGGTGTTGGAGAAGACTCTTTGAGAGTCCCTTGGACTGCAAGGAGATCCAACCAGTCCATTCGGAAGGAGATCAGCCCTGGGATTTCTTTGGAAGGAATGATGCTAAAGCTGAAGCTCCAGTATTTTGGCCACCTCATGCGAAGAGTTGACTCATTGGAAAAGACTCTGATGCTGGGAGGGATTGGGGGCAGGAGGAGAAGGGGACGACTGAGGATGAGATGGCTGGATGACATCACAGACTCAATGGACATGAGTCTGAGTGAACTCTGGGAGTTGGTGATGGACAGGGAGGCCTGGCATGCTGCGATTCACGGGGTCGCAAAGAGTCGGACACGACTGAGCAACTGAACTGAACTGAACTGAACTGAGTAGGAAGTGAAACTTGTCTTCTGTCAGTAAGTATGAAGTTGGGAATGCCTTATAGTCAGAAAGGATGCTTATTGTATGTGTCTTTAGAAAGCATATTTTGAATTAATGAATAACAGAACTAGGAATAGTTACTATGAGAAGTTATACTTAATCTCAAGTCTCTCAAACACCAAGAGTAGGAGGACAATGAGCCAATTATCATAAAAAGCCAATGAGAGGACTAACATGGGTTTCATTCTTTCCATGATTCTTTGTTGAATGCCTTCTCTGTGCTAGCAGTTGTGTTAGGTAAATGGGACTCAGTGGTGAGGACTAACAGACATGTGCCTGCACTGAAGGGATTATAGCCTTTAAGAGGAGATGTGTGTTACTTTTAGGAAATGTACATGTGTAAATATCTTATAAATATTAAAAGAGTATGGAATTGGGATGTGACCTCGGAAGAAGATTAAGCTAAATCTTATCTGGGAAAAGAATGAACAAAGATCTAAAGAATAGAGAGAAAAGTAGGTAAGTAAAGAGGAAGTGGAGAGGGTAAATCAAAAGTATTCCTGATAAGAGAGGAAAAACACTTGCAAAGGTCATATGGAGGCGGGAACAAGGTCCTCTAAGACACTAAAAAAAGCAGTTCATGGATGGCAGAAAATTTTGTGAGATTTCAGGATGCAGATGGACACAGGGATAATATTGAGTTTTGGAGAGCTTATTAAGGATAGGGATTTTATCCTAAGAACTGTGGGAAGTCATGGAAGGATTTTGTAGCAGGCTCTGTCGGACACAACTGAGCGACTTCACTTTCACTTTTCACCTTCATGCACTGGAGAAGGAAATGGCATCCCACTCCAGTGTTCTTGCCTGGAGAATCCCAGGGACGGGGGAGCCTGGTGGGCTGCCATCTATGGGGTCGCACAGAGTTGGGCACGACTGAAGTGACTTAGCAGCAGCAGCAGCAGCTTCCTGTTATAATCATGTTTATGTTTGGAAAAGGTAACACTAGTCTCACTGAGGTGGGTGGATTAGAGAGTGCATGAGTGGTTACAGGACAATAGCTAGGAGGCTGCTGGACTAGCCTAGATGAGAGGGGATAGTGGCTTTGCCTGTAGTGGCAGCAATTAAGATAGAAATAAAATATATACATCCTAGGATGAAGCTGAGGGACATGCAGGAGAAGTAGGTGGCAAGGAAGACATACACCAGTTTTGCACTTACTGAAGCCCAATTTAATGCTCTACAAGGGCTGGCAGACAGAGTCCTGCCAGATCGGACTTTTCCCCAAATTCAGTTCAGTTCATTTCACTTTCTCAGTCATGTCCGACTCTTTGTGACCCCCACAAGGGGGTCTGCAGCACACCAGACCTCCCATCCATCACCAACTCCTTGAGCTTGCTCAAACTCATTTCCCCAAATTTCTCCAACTGAATTTCCTCAAATTCATCATCTGCTACTATTTGAAATGAAGTTTGTCATATAAAACAAAATATATTTAGGTTCTCCCTATTCTTCTCTAATAAAATCTGAAACATCAAATCCACCCTATAACATTCTTGATAACTTATTTTAATCTCTATTTAAAAAGTCATCTTATAAATATTTTAGGTTGTTGATGTTTAGTCGCTCTGTCACATCCATCTCTTTGCAACCCCATGGACTACAATACAACACCTTCCCTGTCCTTCCTATTTCCTGGAATTTGCTCAAACTCATGTCCATTGAGTCTGTGATGGCATCCAACCATCTTGTCCTCTGTTGTCCCCTTCTCTTCCTGCCTTCAATCCTTTCCAGCATCAGGGGCTTTTCCAGTGAGTCAACTCTTCACATCAGGTGGCCAGGTACTGAGCTTCAACTTCAACATCAGTCTGTATTCAGGGTTGATTTCTTTCAAGATGGACTGGTTTGTCTCCTTGCAGGCCAAGGGACTCTAAAGAGTCTACTCCAGCACCACAGTTTGAAGGCATCAATTTTTTGTTTCTCAGCCTTTTTTATTGTCCAGCTTTCACATCCGTACATGACTACTAGAAAAACCAGAGCTTTGACAATACTGACCTTTGTTGGAAAGTAATGTCTCTGCTTTTTAATATGCTGTCTAGGTTTGTCACTGCTTTTCTTCCAAAGAGCAAGTGTCTTTTAATTTCATGGCTGCAGTCACTGTCCACAGTGATTTTGGAGCCCAAGAAAAAATCTGTCACTGTTTCCATTGTTTTCCCATCTATTTCCCATGAAGTGATGAGACCACATGCCATGATATTAATTTTTTGAATATTGAGTTTTAAGCCAGATTTTTCACTCCCCCTTATCACCTTCATCAAGAAGCTCTTTAGTTCCTCTCTGCTTTCTGCCATAAGGTTGGTGTCATCTATATATCTGAGGTAATTGATTTTTCTCCTGCAATCTTGATTCCAGCTTGTGCTTCATCCAGCTTGACATTTTGTATGATGTACTCTGCATAGAAGTTAAGTAAGCAGAGTGACAACATACAGCCTATACATACTCCTTTCCCAATTTTGAACTAGTCTTTAGTTTCATGTCCAGTTCTAACTGTTGCTTCTTGATCTGCACACGGTTTTTGCAGGAGGAAAGTAAGGTGATCTGGTATTCCCATCTCCTTAAGAATTTTCCACAGTTTGTTGTATCCACACAGTCAAAGGCTTTAGCATAATCAAAGAAGCAGAAATAGATGAATTTCTGGAATTCTCTTGCTTTATCTATGATACAGTGGATATTGGCAATTTGATCTCTGGTTCCTTTGCCTTTTCTTTTTTTTTTCTTATTATTTTTTTACTTTACAATACTGTATTGGTTTTGCCTTTTCTAAATCCAGCTTGTCCATCTGAAAGTTCTCAGTTCACATACTGTTGAAGCCTAGCTTGGAGGATTTTGAGCATTACCTTGCTAGCATGTGAAATAAGCACAGTTGTATGGTAGTTTGAACATTCTTTGGCATGGCCCTTCTTTGAGATTGGAATGAAAACTGATCTTTTTCAATCCTGTGGCCACTGCTGAGTTTTCCAAATTTTCTGGCATATTGAGTGCAGCAGTTTAACAGCATCATCTTTTAAGATTTTAAATAGCTCAGCTAGAATTCCATCACCTCCACTAGCTTTGTTTATATTAATGGCCCACTTGACTTCACGCTGCAGGATGTCTGGTCTTCGGTAGTGATCACACCATTGTGGATTTTTTAGTTTTGATTTTGTAGGGTTGGTGCCCCTAATGTGTGTGTTGTTCCAGGGTCAACTGTACTCCTTAGAATGGTGTCCCAGGAATTTGGGGATGTGATCACTAATCTAGAGCCAGACATCTTAGAATGTAAAGTCAAGTGGGCCTTGGAAAGCATCACTATGAACGAAGCTAGTGGAGGTGATGGAATTCCAGTTGAGCTGTTTCAAATCCTGAAAGATGATGCTGTGAAAGTGTTGCACTCAATATGCCAGCAAATTTGGAAAACTTAGCAGTGGCCACAGGACTCAAAAAGGTCAGTTTTCATTCAAATTCCAAAGAAAGGCAATGCCAAAGAATGCTCAGACTACCACACAGTTGCACTCATTTCACATGCTAGTAAAGTAATGCTCAAGATTCTCCAAGCCAGACTTCAGCAATACGTGAACCATGAACTCCCTGATGTTCAAGCTGGTTTTAGAAAAGGCAGGGGAACCAGAGATCAAATTGCTAACATCTGCTGAATCATGGAAAAGCAAGAGAGTTCCAGAAAAACATCTATTTCTGCTTTATTGACTAGGCCAAAGCCTTTGACTGTGTGGATCACAGTAAACTGTGGAAAATTCTGAAAGAGATGGGAATACCAGACCACCTGACCTGCCTCTTGAGAAATCTGTATGCAGGTCAGGAAGCAACAGTTAGAACTGGACATGGAACAACAGACTGGTTCCAAATAGGAAAAGGAGTCCGTCAAGGCTGTATATTGTCACCCTGCTTATTTAACTTCTATGCAGAGTACATCATGAGAAACGCTGGACTGGAAGAAACACAAGCTGGAATCAAGATTGCTGGGAGAAATCTCAATAACTTCAGATATGCAGATGACACCACCCTTATGGCAGAAAGTGAAGAGGAGCTAAAAAGCCTCTTGATGAAAGTGAAAGAGGAGAGTGAAAAAGTTGGCTTAAAGCTCAACATTCAGAAAA
>SJXQ01007655.1:0-33979 GCA_006408695.1 Aepyceros melampus
CTAATAACCAGAAGACTATCTTGGAAAATGGTCCTCACTGTACATACAGAAGATATTATAACCACATAAAGGAATAAATTAACAATGGGGAGGAATTTATTTCTGGGAACTGGAAATAAAGTAGTTGATGAGTCAATTGATAAAGACAGAGCTAGATATGTTTGTGTGAATGTCTATGTCTCAAAGGGAACAAAGGAACACCAGAATAATAAAAAAAATTCAAAGGAATAGATACGAGAGCCAAGGAAAAAACTTGATGAGTTCTAAGAACTAAGGTAGGGTGTGAGTGCTATTGAGCAATATCCATCTCTGTGCAACCCCATGGGCTGGAGCCCACCAGATTTCTCATTCCATGGAAATATTCAGGCAAGAATACTTGATTGGGTTGCCATCATCCACTCAGGGGATCTTCTGACTGGGATCAAACCTACATCTCTTGTGTCTCCTGCAAAGTCAGGCAGATTCTTTACCACTGCACCACCTGGGAAGCCAATTAAGATAGTGTAGAAGACTAGTTTTTATCAGCAACAAAGAAGGAACACCAGTACTACCTGGTGTTATAGAAACCACTTATAAGACAGTATTTAAAGAGGCAAAGTGTGATCAATTCTGTCAAATTCTGTTAAAGAGTTTCAGTAAGGAGTCAGAGGAGTGTCACATGTATTTGACAATATGTACACAACTGGGAAAACGACACTGACACCCAATTTGAAGAATAAACCAGTGGTTAGAAAGTGGTAATAGGCAACAAACACAACACATTTGAAAAGTTTTGCTGTGGAGAAAAAAAGAAAAAGAAGCTGGAGCTTTCAAAATGCCAGGTATAAGAACATGCATCAAAGTACCTGGGAATGATCCAGTAAAGAGAGATCAGTAACACAGAAATGAGACAGTCTACATCAAAAATATATTGACTTTTATAAATGAATATGATAAATTTCACTTTAATGTCATGAAAATATCAACCATCGCTCATCAAAAAAGTTAGTCAAAACTTACAACTTATAGCAATAACTGAAAAAGTTTCTTATCTATATGTCTTCTGAAAATAACATTTTCCAAACACTTCTGTCTAAAATTTAACTGTCTACTTGTATATAACTTTGCTGTTATTTAAATTCATATTCACTTGAAAGGAGCAAATCTGTAAATATAAATGTCAAAAATATGGTATCAAATTTCAAAGAATCCTCAGATTTTGAGTCTTTTCAAAATTGAAAAATACATAGCTTACCTTTTTATCTTTATTCATAAGAATATTTTATTACCTCAACCTGCTTCATATGATCCTTTGTTATTTTTAATTAAGTGGAAATATGCACAACAAATTTCAGTTTTTCAAAGACAAATCTATAAAAGCAAGTATGTGTCTTTAAATTGTGAGTTTGAGGCATTAACTTCAGGTGTCAAAAATAGCTTCTGGAACCTACAAAGCAGTTGTCTGACACAAAGAATCCTTAAAAAAAGTACTTCTTTCTATAAGATAAAAATATGAGAAAATTATATAGAAAATATAAATCATAAATATTCTTCATAGTTTGGCAGAAAGCAAAGAGGAACTAAAGAGTCTCTAGATAAGGTGAAAGGGGAAAGTAAAAAAGCTGGCTTAAATCTCAGCATTCAAAAAACTGAGGTCATGGCATTCAGTCCTGTCATTTCATGGCAAATAGATGAGGAGCAAATGGAAACAGTGACAGATTTTCTTGAACTCCAAAATCACTGTAAACTGTGACAGAAGCCATGAAATTCAAAGATACTTGCTCTTTGGAAGAAAAGTCATGACAAACATTGACAGTGTATTAAAAAGCAGAGACATCAGTTTGCAGACAAAAGTCTGTATAGTCAGTTATGGTTTTTCCAGCTGTCATGTATGGATATCAGAGTTGGACTGTAAAGACTGAGTGCCAAAGAACTGATGCTCTTGAATTGTCATCCTGGAGAAGACTCTTGAGGCTCCCTTGGACTGCAAGGAAACAAACCAGTCAACCCAAAAGGAAATCAACCCTGAACATTCATTGGATGGACTGATGCTGAACCTGAAGCTCAATATTTTGGTCACCCAATGCACAGAGCCAGCTCATTGGAAAAGACTCTAATTTTGGGAAAGATTGAAGGCAAGAGAAGAAGGGGATAATAGAGGATGAAACGGTTGAATGTTATCATCTACTCAATGGACATGAGTTTGAGCAAACTCTGGAGAGAGTGAAGGAAACAAAAGCCCGGTGTGCTGCAGTCCATGAGGTTACAAAAGTCAGACATGGCAACTGAACAACAACAAATTCTTCATAGTGTATGAATACTGCTGCTGGGGTCCAGCCTCAGCCGAGTCCAGGGATATCCTCAGGATGAACGGTGTTGGCGAATGAAAGAATGACACGCAGAGACCAAGCTTCGGTGAGCAAGGTCCATAACTTTATTTTCAAAGAGAGCTTTTATACCCTGATTTGTATATAGAGGAAAATGAAAAATGCAAACTCATACAGAGTCAGCTCAAACATTCCAGCAGTTTTGCCCTTATTGAAACCAGGATTTTTTCTGCATACCTTTCCCATAAACAAGTGTCTTATGNTAACAATGGGGAGGAATTTATTTCTGGGAACTGGAAATAAAGTAGTTGATGAGTCAATTGATAAAGACAGAGCTAGATATGTTTGTGTGAATGTCTATGTCTCAAAGGGAACAAAGGAACACCAGAATAATAAAAAAAATTCAAAGGAATAGATACGAGAGCCAAGGAAAAAACTTGATGAGTTCTAAGAACTAAGGTAGGGTGTGAGTGCTATTGAGCAATATCCATCTCTGTGCAACCCCATGGGCTGGAGCCCACCAGATTTCTCATTCCATGGAAATATTCAGGCAAGAATACTTGATTGGGTTGCCATCATCACTCAGGGGATCTTCTGACTGGGATCAAACCTACATCTCTTGTGTCTCCTGCAAAGTCAGGCAGATTCTTTACCACTGCACCACCTGGGAAGCCAATTAAGATAGTGTAGAAGACTAGTTTTTATCAGCAACAAAGAAGGAACACCAGTACTACCTGGTGTTATAGAAACCACTTATAAGACAGTATTTAAAGAGGCAAAGTGTGATCAATTCTGTCAAATTCTGTTAAAGAGTTTCAGTAAGGAGTCAGAGGAGTGTCACATGTATTTGACAATATGTACACAACTGGGAAAACGACACTGACACCCAATTTGAAGAATAAACCAGTGGTTAGAAAGTGGTAATAGGCAACAAACACAACACATTTGAAAAGTTTTGCTGTGGAGAAAAAAAGAAAAAGAAGCTGGAGCTTTCAAAATGCCAGGTATAAGAACATGCATCAAAGTACCTGGGAATGATCCAGTAAAGAGAGATCAGTAACACAGAAATGAGACAGTCTACATCAAAAATATATTGACTTTTATAAATGAATATGATAAATTTCACTTTAATGTCATGAAAATATCAACCATCGCTCATCAAAAAAGTTAGTCAAAACTTACAACTTATAGCAATAACTGAAAAATGTTTCTTATCTATATGTCTTCTGAAAATAACATTTTCCAAACACTTCTGTCTAAAATTTAACTGTCTACTTGTATATAACTTTGCTGTTATTTAAATTCATATTCACTTGAAAGGAGCAAATCTGTAAATATAAATGTCAAAAATATGGTATCAAATTTCAAAGAATCCTCAGATTTTGAGTCTTTTCAAAATTGAAAAATACATAGCTTACCTTTTTATCTTTATTCATAAGAATATTTTATTACCTCAACCTGCTTCATATGATCCTTTGTTATTTTTAATTAAGTGGAAATATGCACAACAAATTTCAGTTTTTCAAAGACAAATCTATAAAAGCAAGTATGTGTCTTTAAATTGTGAGTTTGAGGCATTAACTTCAGGTGTCAAAAATAGCTCTGGAACCTACAAAGCAGTTGTCTGACACAAAGAATCCTTAAAAAAAGTACTTCTTTCTATAAGATAAAAATATGAGAAAATTATATAGAAAATATAAATCATAAATATTCTTCATAGTTTGGCAGAAAGCAAAGAGGAACTAAAGAGTCTCTAGATAAGGTGAAAGGGGAAAGTAAAAAAGCTGGCTTAAATCTCAGCATTCAAAAAACTGAGGTCATGGCATTCAGTCCTGTCATTTCATGGCAAATAGATGAGGAGCAAATGGAAACAGTGACAGATTTTCTTGAACTCCAAAATCACTGTAAACTGTGACAGAAGCCATGAAATTCAAAGATACTTGCTCTTTGGAAGAAAAGTCATGACAAACATTGACAGTGTATTAAAAAGCAGAGACATCAGTTTGCAGACAAAAGTCTGTATAGTCAGTTATGGTTTTTCCAGCTGTCATGTATGGATATCAGAGTTGGACTGTAAAGACTGAGTGCCAAAGAACTGATGCTCTTGAATTGTCATCCTGGAGAAGACTCTTGAGGCTCCCTTGGACTGCAAGGAAACAAACCAGTCAACCCAAAAGGAAATCAACCCTGAACATTCATTGGATGGACTGATGCTGAACCTGAAGCTCCAATATTTTGGTCACCCAATGCACAGAGCCAGCTCATTGGAAAAGACTCTAATTTTGGGAAAGATTGAAGGCAAGAGAAGAAGGGGATAATAGAGGATGAAACGGTTGAATGTTATCATCTACTCAATGGACATGAGTTTGAGCAAACTCTGGAGAGAGTGAAGGAAACAAAAGCCCGGTGTGCTGCAGTCCATGAGGTTACAAAAGTCAGACATGGCAACTGAACAACAACAAATTCTTCATAGTGTATGAATACTGCTGCTGGGGTCCAGCCTCAGCCGAGTCCAGGGATATCCTCAGGATGAACGGTGTTGGCGAATGAAAGAATGACACGCAGAGACCAAGCTTCGGTGAGCAAGGTCCATAACTTTATTTTCAAAGAGAGCTTTTATACCTGATTTGTATATAGAGGAAAATGAAAAATGCAAACTCATACAGAGTCAGCTCAAACATTCCAGCAGTTTTGCCCTTATTGAAACCAGGATTTTTTCTGCATACCTTTCCCATAAACAAGTGTCTTATGTTGTATACATTATCTTCTGGCCTTGGAGGCCTGTTGACATTTTATGACCCTTTTTTGATAAAGGTTGATCAACCAGAAAACTTGTTTTCCCTTGAGGTGTTTTTTTCTTTATATCTCTAATCTGTGTCAGCCTCAGAAAGTACTAAACAGAGTTACATTCTCATGCAGCAAAGGTGCAGTGGGTTACAACAACAACAAAGAATTTATTAGCTCAAAGGTCTGATGTGGTTAATACCAAGGCTACTACTTTTTTTCTTACATTCCAACTATATTAACTAATGCACTCCCAGGCACACAAGGGATACAGGAACTTGGCAGCAAGCATTGGCTAAACAATGAAACCCTTCACCAGTATTATTTTAATAAAACTTTTTCACCGCTTGAAGGGCTTTATATTTTTAGAATGCCTAGGCTTCCCATGTCATGGTTTGTGAACAATCATATGCATAGTTGCAAGAGTCTGGATAAACCTGCCAAGCAAGCTAGAATGCTAACAGTGGGGTTTGAAGTGAAATGCTCCTTTCATGCCCAGGAGACTTATCAACTAGAGCCCTAAGTTGATTTTCTCCAGAGAAGGTGGTCGGGGATAGCCCCCTGTTAATGTCAGAAGAGTTGGTGAAAGGCATAATATAGTATATAGTAGACAGACAGATTTTGGTTTGGAGTAGATGCTCGAGCAGATCCAGGGTGTCCCTTGAGTCCTGATCTGCCTTGCCTGTCAGGTCTCCTCCATATGGCCTTGTCAAGGATGGGATCTTCTGTGCTGGCTGCCTGCATACTGTAAACTTAGCAGAGATCTCTACAAATTTATTCATTTCCATATTTTAAGATGGTAAAAAAATAGGATTTATATGAGCCCAAGTATTATTACAAGTGATAATCCACACAAACCTGAAGCATACATAAGGTTTTCTTTGGGGGTAATAGCCATTATTACTTTAAATAAATTTATAATAGTTTTTTTTTTATTTGGTAAGCATTGTTTAAAGAGAAAAAACACAAACTATAATCACTTCTAAACTTTGATACTTGTCCCTCTTATATTGTAGTTTTAATTTCATTTTTTGGATTCAATTTCTATGGACTATATGTGATGACTAGTATTGCAGTGTGTTGCAGTATAAAATATTTAATAATCATTTAGAAATAAAAGTAATTATATAAATTATATTCAAGCTCAAGTCTTTTTTCTAAAAAGAACACTTTAATGTTGAGTAGGCTTTTCTGTTGCACATCTGAAGATAAAAGTGGAGATGATTAGAGTTCTTTAGGCTCTATTGTTATAGAATATTGTGGGAAAGAGGTTTAGAAATTATCTTAATACTGTGAAAGATGCAACCTCTGTAAATATCTTAAATATTTTTGACCTAGTATATTGCACAAATCCCATGGTTTAGGAGGGGCCATGTGGCCCATAAAAATCTACTTATACTCTGCTAGCTAAATAATGTCACTGTTAATTTCCATTTTCACTCTATACTAGGAACATCAATTTTAAAGTTGGAGAATGAGCATAGATTTAGGTTTTTAATAACAAAATGAAGCAGTATTTTTATATCAGGATGGGTGGTGAAATTTAAATTTGTTGACACCCATAATGAACATATTTGTATTTCCACACTACATAACTTTTTGAATCATAGAAATATTGGAATTTTCAGAATTGATAACAGGTCAATGAAGAATACAGTGTGGAAAAAACTTTTCAAATTCATCAGTAATAATGAACAGAACTTCTTGTTAAAACTGCTTCTACCTCACACTGTCTCAGATTGCCCATTACCATAGGACCACCAATCTCTGATTCTATTTTTAAAGAAATTCTCTCCCATAATATATTATCACATTTTCAAAATCAGTCAATTAATTTAACTCAGGATGACAATGAACCGTGAACTTCCAGATGTCCAAGCTGATTTAATACTGTGAAAGATGCAACCTCTGTAAATATCTTAGATATTTTTGACCTAGTATATTGCACAAATCCCATGGTTTAGGAGGGGCCATGTGGCCCATAAAAATCTACTTATACTCTGCTAGCTAAATAATGTCACTGTTAATTTCCATTTTCACTCTATACTAGGAACATCAATTTTAAAGTTGGAGAATGAGCATAGATTTAGGTTTTTAATAACAAAATGAAGCAGTATTTTTATATCAGGATGGGTGGTGAAATTTAAATTTGTTGACACCCATAATGAACATATTTGTATTTCCACACTACATAACTTTTTGAATCATAGAAATATTGGAATTTTCAGAATTGATAACAGGTCAATGAAGAATACAGTGTGGAAAAAACTTTTCAAATTCATCAGTAATAATGAACAGAACTTCTTGTTAAAACTGCTTCTACCTCACACTGTCTCAGATTGCCCATTACCATAGGACCACCAATCTCTGATTCTATTTTTAAAGAAATTCTCTCCCATAATATATTATCACATTTTCAAAATCAGTCAATTAATTTAACTCAGGATGACAATGAACCGTGAACTTCCAGATGTCCAAGCTGATTTTAGAAAAGGCAGAGGAACCAGAGATCATATTGCCAACATCTGCTGGATCATCAAAAAAGCAAGAGAGTTCCAGAAAAATACCTATGTCTGCTTTATTGGCTATGCTAAAACCTTTGACTGTGTGAATCACAGTGGAAATTCTGAAAGAGATGGGAATACAAGACCACCTGACCTGCCTCTTGAGAAATTTGTATGCAGGTCAGGAAGCAACAGTTCGAACTGGACATGGAACAACAGACTGGTTCCAAATACGAAAAGGAGTACATCAAGGCTGTATATTGTCACTCTGCTTATTTAATTTCTATGCGGAGTACATCATGAGAAACACTGGGCTGGAAGAAGCACAAGCTGGAATCAAGATTGCCGAGAGAAATATCAATAACCTCAGATATGCAAATGACACCACTCTTATGGAAGAAAGTGAAGAGGAACTAAAAAGCCTCTTGATAAAAGTGAAGGAGGAGAGTGAAAAAGTTGGCTTCAAGCTCAACATTCAGAAAACGAAGATCATGGCATCTGGTCCCATCACTTCATGGGAAATAGATGGTGAAACAGTGGAAACAGTGGCTGACTTTATTTTTTTGGCTCCAAAATCACTGCAGATGGTGACTGCAGCCATGAAATTAAAAGATGCTCACTCCTTGGAAGGAAAGTTATGACCAACCTAGATAGTATATTCAAAAGCAGAGATATTACCTTGCCATCAAAGGTCCATGTAGTCAAAGCTATGGTTTTTCCAGTAGTCATGTATGGATGTGAGCGTGGGACTGTGAAGAAAGTTGAGCACCAAGGAATTGATGCTTTTGAACTGTGGTGTTGGAGAAGACTGTTGAGTCTCTTGGACTGCAAGGAGATCCAACCAGTCCATTCTGAAGGAGATCACTCCTGGGTGTTCATTGGAAGGACTGATACTGAAGCTGAAACTCCAGTATTTTGGCCACCTCATGCGAAGAGTTGTCTTATTGGAAAAGACCCTGATGCTGGGAGGGATTGGGGGCAGGAGGAGAAGGAGATTACAGAGGATGAGATGGCTGGATGGCATCACTGACTCGATGGACATGAGTTTGAGTGAACTTCAGGAGTTGGTGATGAACAGGGAGGCCTGGTATGCTGTGATTCTTAGGGTCTCAAAGATTCGGACATGACTGAGTGACTGAATGAAGTGAAAATAAATCTGAATTATTTTAGCAGAAGGTAAAAATTCTAGTAACTGTTGAATCCTCAGATTTGTGTTTATTAAGGAATTTATTCTAAGATTCATTTAGTATATACTTGGGTACACATCTCTTATTGATTGGTCCCTAGATTCAAGCCATTTCCTGAGAGGCTTATCTCTAATTAGTTCATAGATTTATTCTTTCCAGTTTTCCAGCTCCTCCAATTCCATTTTAATTCCTCTAAACTGGCTCTCAATTTTTTTCTCTTTTCTCTTTATCCTCAATTCATCACTTATTTCACTCATTGCTAACACTCAATATCATTAATGTTGACTTAATTTTCTTGTTAAATAACCATAACAGTTCTAAAGCTGTGTCATATGTGATACCTCAACAAGGAAACATATTCTAATTCAATTAGAAACAAAGAGTAAGATTTTTACCACAATTTTAAAATCTAGCTTTACTAGAAGCTAATTTTTTTTGTCATGCATAATAAAAAATGGGAACTACAGTATAACTTTTGTTTTTACTGTATTTTATTATTTTCCTCATCCAAAATTGTTTATTTATCAGAATCTATTTTAACTTAGTGGGTTACCCACTTAATTTAGACTCTAAATGAGCTGTTTAATATCAGAAAACTATCATATACATCAATGAGATCAAATTCTAACACGTTTCAGGAAAAACTTTGGCAAAGAATTTTTGAAAAGAAAAAGGTGAGAAAGATTCTTTTTTTTTAATCATAAGAAATTCACTGGGTATAATACAACTAAACCTCCCTAGACATAAATTTTAAGGCATCCAAATAAACCCGTTAAGAGGCATGTTAATTCCAAGAAGATAAATTAACCAAATCCTCAGAAATAGCATATTTCATACTAGGGCAACTTTGGTTTCTGAGGTATTGTAATGCACAGAGCACATCAAACTGATAAAGTAATCTTGACAGTCCCCTGGAGAATGAAATGGCAACACACTGAAGTATTCTTCCTCAGGAAATCTCAAGGACAGAGGAACTGGAGGGCTACAGTCCATGGGGTTGCAAGAGTTGGACACTACCACCACCATCACCATCAGTTCAGTTCAGTCACTTAGTCGTGTCCGACTCTTTGCGACCCCATGAATCGCAGTATGTCAGGCCTCCCTGTCCATCAAAATCTCCCGGAATTCACTCAAACTCACATCCGTAGAGTCGGTGATGCCATCCAGCCATCTCATCCTCTGACGTCCCCTTTTCCTCCTGCCTCCAATCCCTCCCAGCATCAGAGTCTTTTCCAATGAGTCAACTCTTCACATGAGGTGGCCAAAGTATTGGAGTTTCAGCTTTAGCATTATTCCTTCCAAAGAACACCCAGGGCTGATCTCCTTCAGAATAGACTGGTTGGATCTCCTTGCAGTTCAAGGTACACTCAAGAGTATTCTCCAACACCACAGTTCAAAAGCATCAATTCATTGGTGCTAAGCTTTCTTCACAGTCAAACTCTTGCATCCATACATGACCACAGGATAAACCATAGCCTTGACTAGACGGACCTTTGTTGACAAAGTAATGTCTCTGCTTTTGAATATACTATCTAGGTTGGTCATAACTTTTCTTCCAAGGAGTAAGCATCTTTTAATTTCATGGCTGCCGTCATCATCTGCAGTGATTTTGGACTCCCCCTCCAAAATAAATTCAGCCACTCTTTCCACTGTTTCCCCACCTATTTCCCATGAAGTGATGGGACCAGATGCCATGATCTTCATTTTCTGAATGTTGAGCTTTAAGCCAGCCTTTTCACTCTCCTCTTTCATGTTCATCAAGAGGCATTTAGCTCCTCTTTACTTTCTGCCATAAGGATGGTGTCATCTGCACATCTGAGGTTATTGATATTTCTCCTGGCAATCTTGATTCCAGCTTGTGATTCTTCCAGCCCAGCGTTTCTCATGATGTACTCTGCATGTAAGTTAAATAAGCAGGGTGACAATATACAGCCTCGACACACTCCTTTTCCTATTTGGAACCAGTCTGTTGTTCCATGTCTAATTCTAACTGTTGCTCCTGACCTGCATATAGGTTTCTCAAGAGGCAGGCCAAGTGGTCTGGTATTCCCATCTCTTTCAGAATTTTCCACAGGTATTGTGATCCACACAGTCAAAGACTTTGGCATAGTCAATAATCTTGTCACAATGCTTTATTTACATAGTTATTATAAGTAGGCATTGGTCATCAAAATCCTTGCCTATAATGTACATAGTAAATATTCTAGGTTTTGTGGCCACATATCTCTATTACATATTACTTTTCTTGTTTGCTTTATAACCTTTAATATGTAAAGCTGGTTTTTATCTAGAATGCTGTATAAAAGTGAGCCACAGGATGGATATGACACATAATTCATATTTTACTGGTCCTTCTTCAGAAAGAAGCTGAAAAATCCTACAAGGAAGCAACTACACAAATTTAAAATATGGGATGTTGAAGGACAATGAAGCTGCTTTCTTGAAAAAGTAAATGGCAAGGGACTAAAGAGATAAAACTATATGTCATATATGAACCCTGTCTGTATAAATGAGATTAGACTGCACTTGATTATTTAAAAGAAAAAAAAAAAACTTTAAAAGACATTTTAGAATACTTTTGCTGATTCTAAAGTAAGCATTCCCCATTTATAAAAATATTGATATTTGAACTTATAACTACTTTCCAGTATTCCTTAATATTAGCAAAACTGTATATTATCTGAAGTAATATTTGCCATAGATTTGAAAGTCTAAAAGCCTGCTGATTTTAAATAACTGTAAATTTCTTACAGACTAAGCTTGCAAATCTGGAATACTTAAGTCAATATTCTACTTGAGGAATCATAATTTAAACATGGATATCATGCTGATATATTATCAATCACATTGTATATAAAACTCTTAGAAACAACATTTAACTCTATGAGCACAAGTAAGTAATAGACTTAGTATCAGAACTTCCAAAGATGTAAAATCTATGGGCAGGATCTTCAGATGAGTAGGATTATTTCCTGTGAAAAGGCACAAGGATATACTAGTTCTATCTTCACTTCACCTGGTGTTTATGACCTGATACAGTTATGGGTCATTTGGATGTTTGTATAATCATCTGTATGTCTCTATTATCCCCCTATAGCCTAAAGGAAGGTCTATATTGATATTTATGAAATGACATGAAGTATTTCTCTGTGACAGAGTAACTACTCCAAACCGCAAACCCACTGTAAACTTCCATTTGATATCAGACTTATAGCATAATATCCCTAATAAAAAATACAACAGTGGTGACAAAGGCATTTAGACCTCCAATTAATCCCCCCAGCAACTAAAACTAAGGAACCTTCAGTTATCTTGTCATTGTGCTTGTGATCAGTCAAGTAATTTCTGAAAAATTGTACAAGGTTAGTTGGAATTAATGAACACTGAAATTGCTAAATATCAACAGTTACAATGCTTGCTCATGCCCTGTCCATGATATTAGTTAAAATTATCTCATGATTCAAACTAATAGCAGAAAGGGAATCTTTGAAGATTGCCAACCTTCTTTCAGAGTCTTCCATCCTGAAAAAAAAAAATAACGAAGGCCTCCCAATGCCAAGAGAATTCTATACAACAAAGCGCTATATAAATCCACATAAGGTCACACAAACAACAAAGCCTTCTTTCAATCTAAGATGAGAGTTTTCAAATTTCAAGTCATTCACCTAGCACTTTTTAATATGAAATAGAATTTAACAAAACATGCCTCATGTTGTTAATAAAATTATCTTTTGAAATTTTGCTTTAATTATAAACACAAACATGAGTGCTGGGTGGCAATGGCAATTTGTTATTCCATCAGGGTACAGTCAAAAATGTTTGAAGTTTCTAATACTTGAAGGGATAACAGAATAATAGGACTAGGTCCTTTTTCTACTTTTCTATCCTAAGAAGAAGGGATTGAGGGCTTATTAAACCCATCTAACAATTAAATTTGAGATCACAAAATTTTCTTTTCAACAGTTGTGAAGTTAAGGAAAAGGCAGAGAAACCATGTTCTTTTTTCATTTTGGTGACCATAAACAAAATTAATAATAATTATACCCTATTTGATTCCTTGTGTTATGTAATTTCTATATTAACAAACATTTTAGGTTGGACCATTTTCATATTATTTACAAGGATTCTTATACATGTATCACTTTTCCAAGACTAGGAGATATATCTATGGTATTATGATACTTGGAAATCTCTAGCTTAATCTTACTATCTAAGTCATAGTAAGAAACAAAATTCTTGGTTAACAACTCAAGTTTCTCATTTTGTTTATAACAAAAATGATTAATGGTCTTCTAATGGGTAAATCAATACTTTGCTTAATTGTATTTTTCTCAGAATTACATATCTCTAGTTCATTATCTCTTTTAAATAACAGCCTGCTTTGGAAAACTGCACAAGACTTAATTTTTTTCTTTTAGAGTCTTAATAACTCTTTTGTTCTTATGTGTCTTAGCCTTTCTCTAAGTCTGCACAAACAACGATAAAAACATAGGTATCTTCATATATTTTATGCAACGGTGTTGTTGTCGCTCAGTCATGCCTGACTCTTTTGAGACACTGTGGACTATAGCCTGCCAGGCTCTTCTGTCCATGGGATTTTCTAGGCAAGAATGCTGAAAGGGGGAGGCATTCCTTTCTCCAGGGGATATTCTCTGACCCAGGGATCAGAGCCACATCTCTTGCATTACAGACAGATTCTTTACCACTGACCCACTGGGGATGCCCCAAGATTAAAAAAAAAATTTAGAAGACTCTCTGACTGTTCAAAACTTTACAATAGTAATAAGTTTAAGAATAGACCATTCAGTGATTATGGATCATGTACTATGGAATCTAAGAAAGTATGTCATCATATAAAAAAAAATCTCATCAACTCATAAAAACAAAAAGAATACACTCAAGAAGGCTGGCAGTAGGCAAATAAACTAGAAGGCTAATGTTCATCCATTTAGGAATTATTCACAGAGTTCTAACTCTGTGATTGGCTTAGATAAGTAGGAAAAATAGGGAAAACACCTGGGCTCAAGGGAATCACCTTCTAGTTGGCAATTTAAACAATACAGAGCTCATCGATAAATTACAAAGATAACTTCATTTAGAGTAAGTGCTACAAAGATAACAAACAGTGACTCCTGGTAGGAGGCATAATATAAATTTAGCTTCCAGTGACAGCCTCACTGAGAAGGGGGTGTGTTAACTGAGTCACAGTTAAATAGCAAGGAGTCTACTATGTTATTCCTTATTTTGGGGGCTCCAAAATCACTGCAGACAGTGACTGCATCCATGAAATTAAAAGATGCTTACTACTTGGAAGGGAAGTTATGACCAACATAGACAGCATATTAAAAAGCAGAGACATTACTTTGCCAACAAAGGTCTATCTAGTCAAGGCTATGGTTTTTCCAGTAGTCATATATGGATGTGAGAATTGGACTATGAAGAAAGTTGAGCACCGAAGAATTGATGCTTTTGAACTGCTTGAGAGTCCCTTGGACTTCAAGGAGATCCAACCAGTCCATCCTAAAGGAGATCAGTCCAGGGTGTTCATTGGAAGGACTGATATTGAAGCTGAAACTCCAATCTTTTGGCCATCTGATGCGAAGAGCTGACTCATTTGAAAAGACCCTGATGCTGGGAAGGATTGAGTGCAGGAGAAGGGTATGACAGAGGATGAGATAGTTGGATGGCATCACCAAATCAATGGATCTGAGTTTGGGTAAACTCCGGGGGTTGGTGCTGGACAGGGAAGCCTGGCATGCTGCAGACCATGAGGTTGCAAAGAGTCAGACACAAGTGAGAGACTGAACTGAACTGAACTGCTGTTTCATTCAGGTTGAGGGGAAAGCAGGTCTGCAGGCCTAATACAGAAATATTTTTAGTGCATATAAAAAGAAAAGGAGGGTAATCTTGCTGATACATAGCAAATGGGAGGGAAAAGACTCATAATTATCTTATCAGTATCATGTTATCAACCCATCTATTACTTTCCTTAAAATATTATCCGTGTAGTAAATAAGAACTAAAAAAATAAAAATTAATTAAAAAAAAACTTAACTTTTAAAAAATTAGCTGGAATTAAATGTGATACCTGTCCTCCATTTCACTAGGCTGATGAAAAATTCTGTCATTATGGAGGTGTCCAATTTATTTAGAGGTTCCCACAGATGGGTTTTCAAGTGTTTTCTACTGTGTTGCCCACTGTCCAAGCCGGCTTTGGCCCTTGAGGTCAAGTGACTCAGTTCTTCAACATGTGCAGGGCATGAATATCTTTTCCTGGAAAACCTGTGCCCAGGTCACAAGCTCCCTAGATATTTTGTAGGTATCTGTTGACACTAGCCCTGGATGCCTTTAACTATTTGGAATACAGCAAAATAGTCAGGTCTATATCACCATTCATCTGAAAGCATCAGACCTGCGAATCCTCCCTAGACTTAAGGGATCTTCCTTTCTTTTAGGCTGTTCCTCAAAGAATTTTTGTAGTTCTCCTCTTGTCTATAAAGAAGTCTATACAAAATAATCAACTTTCAAAAGAAACCAAAACAATACTAAAGGATATTCTTCCCTGAATCAATAATATGTAAAAAACCTACAAAATTTTTGAAAGAGGGAATTAGAGGAAGGATACAGAATACAATATATATATTTCCTTACCCCACCCTCACCCCCTCACACATACACAAACATGCATACACATACATTTTAGGGAATTAAAATATGACTAGTTGGTGTGTGTGCTCAGTCACTTAATTGCAACTGACTCTATGCAACCAACTGTAGTCCATCAGGCTCTTCTGTCCATGGGATTTTTTAGGCAACAATACTGGAGTGGATTGTCATTTCCTTTTCCAGGGGATATTCCTGACCAGGGACTGAACATGTGTCTCCTACATCTCTTGCATTGCAGGCAAATTCTTTACTGCTGAGCCACCACAGAAGTGCCATTTAGGATATAGGAATTAGGATATATGATTTAGGATATAAGAGGTAGGAATACTAATTTAGGATATAGGAAAAGATGCAAGAGCAGGCTTAGTGAAAAATGGTTCAATTTATTAAGAGTATGAAAATAGAGAAGAGATTGTTAACAATTCAGAATTAAGAGCTCAGTCTGAAGAGATATTGTATAGGGAATCAACGCTTCTATTTCTGAATTTGAGATAGTGTATAATCATAAAGAAAACTATTTAAATTATGAAATACAAATCTGGAAGAACTTTCTAAAGGTAAATATACTTAAACATGCAGATTAGTTAAAAATAAAGCAATGAAATAATTTTCCTGATATATAGAAAAATAATATATTTTTCTATAATGTTTAACTATAATGATTTTGGCACTCTAAATCCTTGATATAAAAATTTACATAGAGAAACTTCAAGATTAAGATTCTAGAGTTTAAATAACACATGGTTTAAAATTGAAAAATTCCTTAAAGCTTAAGAATTAGAGCATTATTCTTTAGATTTCTCAATTAAAAGAAAATAAGTACAACACTTAGGAAAGTAATAAGATTTAGAGCTATCATAGTAAGATAGACCATGAACTCAAGAAGGGTGGATGGAGAAGGAGGAAAGAACATAATCTGAAATAAAATTAAAAATGACAGAGATCACAAAAATGGTACCAGTGTGGAATGGAGAATCATATTACAGATTTACTCAAAGAAGTGGTATAATTAGAGTCTGAACCATTGTGTATGAAAAACACTAAAACAGGTGTGGTACACAAATGTAAGATGTGAAATCAATGTTGGAAACTTCCAGAACTTTCAAGCAACATTAAATATTTCAGTCTATAACTGACAACAGGAAAAGTCAATTATAATTGCCTTTTAAAAAATTATTTTTCCCTTGGCACAAAGTGTACTTTTGAAACTAGATTTGAAAACACTCATCTTCCTCTGACGTTTTATGAAAGTTATTTGGATTTGTATCAGTTACTCTTTTACCTAAAAAAAAAAAAAAAACTATATTTGTTAACAATTTTATCCTTTGCATTATTATTTATAGCTATCAGTTCAGTTCAGTAGCTCAGTCGTGTCTGACTCTGCGACCCATGAATCGCAGCACACCAGGCCTCCCTGTCCATCACCAACTCTTGGAGTTCACTCAGACTCATGTCCATCGAGTCAGTGATGCCACCCAGCCATCTCATCCTCTGTCGTCCCCTTCTCTTCCTGCCCCTAATCCCTCCCAGCATCAGAGCCTTTTCCAATGAGTCAACTCTTCGCATGAGGTGGCCAAAGTACTGGAGTTTCAGCTTTAGCATCATTCCTTCCAAAGAACACCCAGGGCTGATCTCCTTCAGAATGGACTGGTTGGATCTCCCTGCAGTCCAACGGTTTCTCAAGAGTCTACTCCAACATCACAGTTCAAAAGCATCAATTCTTCTGCGCTCAGCCTTCTTCACAGCCCAACTCTCACATCCATACATGACTACAGGAAAAACCATAGCCTTGACTAGACGGACCTTAGTCGGCAAAGTAATGTCTCTGTTTCTGAATATGCTATCTAGGTTGATTATAACTTTTCTTCCAAGGAGTAAGCGTCTTTTGATTTCATGGCTGCAGTCACCATCTGCAGTGATTTTGGAGCCCCCCCAAAATGAGGTCTGACACTGCTTCCACTGTTTCCCATCTATTTCCCATGAAGTGATGGGACCAGATGCCATGATCTTCATTTTCTGAATGTTGAGCTTTAAGCCAACTTTTTCACTCTCCTCCTTCACTTTCATCAAGAGGCTTTTTAGTTCCTCTTCACTTTCTACCATAAGGGTGGTGTCATCTGCATATCTGAGGTTATTGATATTTCTTCCAGCCATCTTGATTCCAGCTTGTGTTTCTTCCAGTCCACCATTTCTCATGATGTACTCTGCATAGAAGTTAAATAAGCAGGGTGACAATATACAGCCTTGACGTACTCCTTTTCCTATTTGGAACGAGTCTGTTGTTCCGTGCCCAGTTCTGTTACTTCCTGACCTGCATACAGATTTCTCAAGAAGCAGGTTAGGTGGTCTGGTATTCCCATCTCTTTCAGAATTTTCCACAGTTTATTGTGATCCACACAGTCAAAGGTTTGGCATAGTCAATAAAGCAGAAATAGATGTTTTTCTGGAACTCTCTTACAATAAATTGTGCTATTTTTGAAAAAGCTGAGTTCAAAAATTATATAGTCATATTATATCTCAGTTGCACATATTTGGGAATATCATATTATACACTTTTTTCCAAAAATGTTCAAAATTAAGGAATGTGGTTATAACTAAATTTTTTAATTATAGAAGCCCTTTTCTATGATATAAAGTTGTTTTGTAAGTTACTATTGTTAAACTGCAATGTAGTCTTCCAAGTATCTGTTAATATAATATAGTATAATATAATATAATATAATAATCTCTCCTCTATAGATGCAAATATTAAAAGATTCATTGGTTATTAGTGATTCAGATTCTTCACTCCAGTGTACTTAGTAGCCTATTATACCAAATGGAATCACTTCTTGCCATGATGACAATATTTAAAAATACCATTGAATTATAAAATATACAGGCCATTGTCAACATGTGCTTCACTCAATATTTGTCAGAGCCATGCACGTATTTCTTTCTGAAACTTCTTTTTTTTTTTATTCCTCTCAAATTTCTGTTTCTTTAAAGATTAATTCACTACTATCAGCTATTCAATTCAATTCACTCAGTTGGGTCTGACTCTTTGTGACTTCATGGACAGCAGCAAGTTATGATCATAACAAATTGTGGGAAATTCATAAAGAGATGGGAATACCAGACCACCTGAACTGCCTCCTGAGAAATCTGCATGCAGATCAAGAAGCAACAGATAGAACTAGACATGGAACACAGACTGCTTTAAAATTGGGAAAGGAGTACCTCAAGGTTGCATATTGTCACCTGTTTATTTAACTTATATGCAGAGTACATTATGAGAAATGCCAGGCTGGAGGAAGGACAAACTATAATCAAGATTGCCAGGAGAAATATCAATAACCCTAGATATGCAGATGACACCACCTTTGTGGCAGAAAGCAAAGAAGAACTAAAGAGCCTCTTGATGATGAAAGCAGAAAGTGAAAAAGTTGGCTTAAAATTTAACATTCAGAAAACTCAGATCATGGCATCTGGTCCAATCATTTCATGGCAAATATATGGGGAAACAGTGAAAGAATTTAGTGTTTTGGGCCTCCAAAATCACTGCAGATAGTGACTGTAGCCATGAAATTAAAAGATGCTTGCTCCTTGGAAGGAAAGCTATGATCAATCTAGATAGCATATTAAAAAGGAGAGACATTTCTTTTAACAAAGATCCATCTAGTCAAAGTTGTTTTTTTCCATTAGTCATGTATGGATGTTAGAGTTGGATTATAAAGAAAGCTGAGTGCCAAAGAATTAATGCTTTTGAACTGGGGTGCTGGAGAAGACTCTTGAGAGTCCCTTTGACTGCAAGGGGATCCAACCAGTCTATCCTAATGGAAATTAGTCCTGAATATTCATTGAAAGGACTGATGCTGAAGCTGAAACTCCAATCCTTTGGCCAGCTGATGCTAAGAACTAACTCACTTGAAAAGACCCTGATGCTGGGACAGATTGATGGCAGGAGGAGAAAGGGATGACAGAGGGTGAGATGGTTGGATGGCATCACTGACTGTATGGACATGAGTTTGAGTAAGCTCTGGGATTTGGTGATGGACAGCCTGGTGTGTTGCAGTCCATGGGGTCACAAAGAGTTGGACATGACTGAGTGCATTCAGTGTGCATGCAGACAGACAGACAGACAGACAGACACACACACACACACACACACACACACACACAGTAGGAGTATTACCTCCTCTTAGGACCAAAATAACTGTAGTAGTAGTAGAGTGAAAATCATTCAGTTTTGACCGACTCTTGCAACCCCATAGACTGTAGCCTTCCAGGCTCCTCTGTCCATAGGATTCTCTAGGCAAGAATACTGGAGTTGGTTGCCATTTCCACCTCCAGGGGATCTTCCTGACCCAGGGATCAAACCCAAGTCTCTTGCATTGCAGGCAGGTTCTTTACCAACTGAGCTATGAGGGAAGCCCAAAAGATAAATGTAAGATGAACATTAAATGCATAAACAGGAGAGAAGTCCAAGAACCTCTTCCACTTTCCTTGGTGCTAAGTCACTTTAGTCGTGTCTGAACTTGTGGGGCCCTATGGACCGTATCCCGCCAGTCTCTTCTGTCAATGGGGTTCTCCAGGCAAGAATACTGGAGTGGGGTGTTGTGCCCTCCTCCAGGGGATCTTCCTGATGCAGAGGTGGAACCCACATCTCTTACATTTCCTACATTTACAAGAATAAACATGTTTATTTAGACTATTTTAGAAACTCTCTCCGAAAGTGTCTGACCTCTTTCTCAGAAGTGGTCTGAAATCAGCTGAGAAAGTGGATAACTAATTGCTTGTCTGGCAGAGGAAGGTAAGTGCTATACTTCTGGCGTTGTAAAGACAACTGAACACTGTTTCTCTGTATGTGCTTAGTTGCTCAGTCATGCTGACTCTTTGTGACCCCACTGACTGTAGCCTGCCAGGCTCTTCTGTCCATGGGGATTCTCCAGGTAAGAATACTAGGGTGGGTTTCCATGCTCTCCTCCGGGGGATCTTCCAAACGCAGGGATGAAACCCAGCTCTCCCACATTGCAGGTAGATTCTTTACCATCTGAGCCAACAGGGAAGCCAGAGACAACTGCTAACTTCTCATAAAGCAAAACTGGATGTCTTGAGAAAAGGCACTAGATTGCATACATTTTAATTAAATATCCTCCCTTTCTCCCTGCCCCCCCAAAAAAAAAAATCCTAGGCAGACAAAGGACTGTCACAATGAGAGTCTGCATAGGCTAGATCGCTAGTGAACCAGGTTGAGGATGCAAATTCCATCACAGAAAAGGGATGCAAGAGTAGCACCATGAGAATTAGAGCTGTAGCTCTTGTGATGAGAATCTAAATAATTCACAAAAATGTTCCACAAAAGAAAGAAAACACGCACACTTTCCTGAGACTCAAAGAGCTTAAAGGAAGCTCTTCCTTTCAGCAAGGAAGAATGTTTCTGATTATTTTTTTCCCTCTCCTCCTTATTGAGGCATCACCAAAGTGGCTAAAGTTGCAATATTTTAGAGGGAGGGAAGACAAAGATAACAAAGACTAAGCTTTATCTTTTACTTTGCATTGATCGCTGAGGAAGGCTTTCTTATCTCTTCTTACTATTCTTTGGAACTCTGCATTCAGATGCTTATATCTTTCCTTTTCGCCTTTGCTTTTCGCTTCTCTTATTTTCATAGCTATCTGTAAGGGCTCCTCAGACAACCATTTTGCTTTTTTGCATTTCTTTTCCATGGGGATGGTCTTGATCCCTATCTCCTGTACAATGTCATGAACCTCTGTCCATAGTTCATCAGGCATTTTTTCTATCAAATCTAGGCCCTTAAATCTATTTCTCATATCCACTGTATAATCATAAGGGATTTGATTTAGGTCATACCTGAATGGTCTACTGGTTTTCCCTACTTTCTTCAACTGAAGTCTGAATTTGGCAATAAAGAGCTCATGATCTGAGCCACAGTCAGTTCCCAGTCCTGTTTTTGCTGACTGTATAGAGCTTCTCCATCCTTGGCTGCAAAGAATACAATCAACCTGATTTTGGTGTTGACCATCTGGTGATGTCCATGTGTAGAGTCTTCTCTTGTGTTGTTGAAAGAGGGTGTTTGCTATGAGCAGTTTGTTCTCTTGGCAAAACTCTATTAGTCTTTGCACTGCTTTATTCCTTATTTCAAGGCCAAATTTGCCTGTTACCCTAGGTGTTTCTTGACTTCCTGCTTTTGCATCCCAGTTCCCTATAATGAAAAGAACATCTTTTTGGGGTGTTAGTTCTAAAAGGTCTTGTAGTCTTCACAGAACCATTCAACTTCAGCTTCTTCAGCATTACTGGTTGGGGTATAGACTTGGATTACTGTGATATTGAATGGTTTGCTTTGGAAATGAACAGAGATCATTCTGTCATTTTTGAGATTGCATCCAATTACTGCATTTCAGACTCTTTTGTTGACCATGATGACTACTCCATTTCTTCTGAGGGATTCCTGCCCACAGTAGTAAATATAATGGTCTTCTGAATTAAATTTACCATTCTAGTCCATTTTAGTTCGCTGATTCCTAGAATGTCAATGATCACTCTTGTCATCTTCTGTTTGACCACTTCCAATTTGCCTTGATTCATGAACCTAACATTCCAGGTTCCTATGCAATATTGCTCTTTACAGCATCAGACCTTGTTTCTAACACCAGTCACATCCATAACTGGGTACTGTTTTTCCTTTGGCTACATCCCTTCATTCTTTCTGGAGTTAATTCTCCACTGATCTCCAGTAGCATATTGGGCACCTACCGACCTGGGGAGTTCCTCTTTCAGTATTCCATCATTTTGTGTTTTCATACTGTTCATGAGATAAGAAAGCCTTCCTTGGTGACCAATTCAAAGAAATAGAGGAAAACAACAGAATGGAAAAGACTAGAGATCTCTTCAAGAAAATTAGAAATACCAAGGGAATATTTCATGCAAAGATGGGCTTGATAAAGGAGAGAAATGATATGGACCTAACAGAAGCAGAAGATATTAAGAAGAGGTGGCAAGACCATACAGAAGAACTGTACAAAAAAGATCTTCAAGACCAAGATAATCACGACGGTGTGGTCATTCACCTAGAGCCAGACATCCTGGAATGTGCATTCGAGTGGGCCTTAGAAAGCATCACTATGAACAAAGCTAGTAGAGGTGATAGAATTCCAGTTGAGCTATTTCAAATCCTGAAAGATGATACTCTAAAAGTGCTGCACTCAATATGCCAGCAAATTTGGGAAACTTAGCAGTGGCCACAGGACTGGAAAAGATGTTTTAAATTCAATCCCAAGAAAGGCCATGCCAAAGAATGTGCAAACTACTGCACAATTGCACTCATCTCACATGCTGGTAAAGTCATGCTCAAAATTCTTTAAGCCAGGCTTCAGCAATATATAACCCATGAAATTCCAGATGTTCAAGCTGGTTTTAGAAAAGGCAGAGGAACCAGAGATCAAATTGCCAACATCCGCTGGATCATAGAAAGAGAGTTCAAAAAAAAAAAAAAAAAAACCCAACCACATCTATTTCTGCTTTATTGACTATGCCAAAGCCTTTGACTGTGTGAATCACAGTAAACTGTGGAAGATTCTGAAAGAGATGGGAAAACCAGACCACCTGACTTGCCTCTTGAGAAATCTGTATGCAGGTAGGAAGCAACAGTTCGAACTGGACATGGAACAACAGACTGGTTCCAAATAAGAAACGGAGTACATCAAGGCTGTATATATTCACCCTGCTAGTTAATTTACATGCAGAATACATCATGAGAAATGTTGGGCTGGAAGAAGCACAAGCTGGAATCAAGATTACTGGGAGAAATATCAATAACCTCAGATATGCAGATGACACCACCCTTATGGCAGAAAGTGAAGAGGAACTAAAAAGCCTCTTGATGAAAGTGAAGGAGGAGAGTGAAAAAGTTGGCTTAAAGCTCAACATTCAGAAAACGAAGATCATGGCATCTGGCCCCATCACTTCATGGGAAATAGATGGGGAAACAGTAGAAACAGTGACAGACTTTATTTTGGGGGGCTCTAAAATCACTGCCGATAGTGACTGCAGCCATGAAATTAAAAGACGCTTACTCTTTGGAAGAAAAGTTATGACCAACCTAGACAGCATATTGAAAAGCAGAGACATTACTTTGCCAACAAAGGTCCATCTAGTCAAGGCTATTTTTTCCAGTGGTCATATATGGATATGAGAGTTAGAATGTGAAGAAAGCTGAGTGCAAAAGAAATGTTTTTGAACTGTGGTGTTGGAGAAGACTCTTGAGAGTCCCTTGGACTGCAAGGAGATCCAACCAGTCCTTCTGAAGGAGTTCAGTCCTGGGTATTCATTGGAAGGACTGATGCTAAAGCTGAAACTCCAATACTTTGACCACTTCATGTGAAGAATTGACTCAATGGAAAAGACTGGTGCTGGGAGGGATTAGGGGCAGGAGGAGAAGGGGACCACAGAGGATAAGATGGCTGGATGGCATCACCAACTCGATGGACATGAGTTTGAGTGAACTCTGGGAATTGGTGATGGACAGGGAGGCCTGGTGTGCTCTGATTGATGGGGTCGCAAAGAGTCAGACATGACTGAGTGACTGAACTGAACGGAAACTTAATTTTAACTTAAACATCTCTGATCAAGACAGCATCCAATCTGGCTATTGAGGAGACTAGAGAATTGTGACTTGAAGTTAATTTAAATTTGGTATTTAAAAATTATGACACAGCACAGGACACGCTCATTTTCAAATTAAAAATCATGTTCTTGACTTAAAAAAGCACAAAAAGGTTATTACCTGATGGCTTCAAGAAAATTACTGGGCCTGTGTGTTTTATCTAAGGATATCAAATGTCCAAATTTTAAACAACAAATTGTAAAGAATTGATGACAGTAAAATAAAACTGTATTTTGATATGTGACCTGTCTTGTTCATTAGTATATATCTTACATGAACACATGATATCAACAGTATTCAACTTTCATTTGTACCATAATCCAGTTAGGTACTTAATTTCTCTCTCCCTTCCTTCTTTCTTTGATAATCTTACTCCATTTTACCATATAGTATACTGTTTAATACATTAATCTAAATAAACATTTAATTCAAGCACTTTCAGTGAAACTTTACAATGACAAAGATCCCATGCAAATTGCCTAGGAAATCAAAAGCAACAAATAATCCCTGCTTTTGAGCAGCTGATGAGATCTGTGTATGTAGTAAAGATTAATTGAAATGCACAATGTGATAAGAGCTTACCATAATCCAGTTAGGTACTTAATTTCTCTCTCCCTTCCTTCTTTCTTTGATAATCTTACTCCATTTTACCATATAGTATACTGTTTAATACATTAATCTAAATAAACATTTATTTCAAGCACTTTCAGTGAAACTTTACAATGACAAAGATCCCATGCAAATTGCCTAGGAAATAAAAAGCAACAAATAATCCCTGGTTTTGAGCAGCTGATGAGATCTGTGTATGTAGTAAAGATTAACTGAAATGCACAGTGTGATAAGAGCCAAAATGAAAAGTAAATATTAAGTAATGAGGATGCAAAAAGAGAAAACTTGATTCGTGAGCTTTGAAAGCACTGTTAAATTTCAAATGAGATAAGAGGAGATAAAGAGACAATGAACAGAAAGGAAAGCACAGTTCTAAGGCCAGAGAATCTACTTGATCCTCCCGTCTACTTTTTAAACTTTATACTTAGTTAATTTTAACAGGTTTTTAATTGGCCATTCTTTATCTCTAATCCCCTTTGTTCAATATAATGTCATACTTTTCCAATAAAGTCATCTTACTGAATTATAACTTTTGGTGTAACTTTTCTCCTCAAAACCTTAAAATGGTCCATCTCAAATGACAGGCAATTTACACTCTTTATAAGGACATTTAGAATCCCACGAAATTACTTTCCCGTCTACCTTTATAAGATTACGTCCTATTGTTTTCCATCACAAAGTCACTGAACAAGACAAATCCATTCGAAAGTGAAGCAGAGATAAGAAGGGGCTGAACAGATGAAGAATGAAACATGTTGTGTTTGAGGAGACTTCGCTCCATCACCATCTTTCAGAATTTGACCTTTTTTGTGTTCTCCATGGAACTTCTCTTGATTACTCCTTAAAGAAGTGTTTTCATCTTTAAAACTACTGGCAGAATATGATAAACCTAAAATTATATATCAAATTATGGTATCAGATTTTTTTTTCTGTTCATTATTGTGGATGTTCAGTTTATGAGCAATGTCAATTTATAAAAACTCAGTAAGCTGTATAAATCTGTGTACTTTTCTATAAGTATATTAAACACCTACAATGCTTCTAAAAATTACTATCACATGTGAATAAAAGTACATTTAGAAGTGATGAAAAAAGCTGGAGATCTATTTTTTATATTAAAAGAAATGTTTAAATCCAACATCACTCATTATCAGAGAAATGCAAATCAAAACCACAATGAGGTACCATTTCACGCCAGTCAGAATGGCTGCGATCCAAAAGTCAACAAGCAATAAATGCTGGAGAGGGTGTGGAGAAAAGGGAACCCTCTTACACTGTTGGTGGGAATGCAAATTAGTACAGCCACTATGGAGAACAGTGTGGAGATTCCTTAAAAAATTGCAAATAGAACTGCCTTATGATCCAGCGATCCCACTGCTGGGCATACACACCGAGGAAACCAGAATTGAAAGAGACACGTGTACCCCAATGTTCATTGCGGCACTATTTATAATAGCCAGGACATGGAAGCAACCTAGATGTCCATCAGCAGATGAATGGATAAGAAAGCGGTGGTACATATACACAATGGAGTATTACTCAGCCATTAAAAAGAATACATTTGAATCAGTTCTAATGAGGTGGATGAAGCTGGAGCCGATTATACAGAGTGAAGTAACCCAGAAAGAAAAACACCAATACAGTATACTTACACATATATATGGAATTTAGAAAGATGGTAATGATAACCCTGTATGCGAGACAGAAAAAGAGACACAGATGTATAGAACAGCCTTTTGGACTCTGTGGGAGAGGGAGAGGGTGGGATGATTTGGGAGAGTGGCAGTGTAACATGTATGATATCATAAGTGAAACAAATTGCCGGTCTAGGTTCGATGCGGGATGCAGGATGCTTGGGACTGATGCACGGGGATAATCCAGAGAGATGGTGTGAAGCGGGAGGGGGGAAGTGGGGGTTGGGATTGGGAGTTCATGTACACTCGTGGCTGATTCATGTCAATGTATAGCAAGATGAAAACAGTACTGTAAAGGAAAACAAACTAAAAAATAAAAATTATTTAAAAATGAATAAATAAAATTTTAAAAAAGAAAATCAACTATAATCCAATAAAATTTTAAAAGGAAAAAAGAAGAAAAAAAGAGATGGGAAGAAATATCAGACCACCTCACCTGCCTGCTGAGAAACCTGTATGCAGGTCAAGAGGTAAGCATTAGAACAGGACATGGAACAATGGATGGTACTGTCACTCTGATTATTTAACTTATGTACAGAGTACATCATGCAAAATGCCAGGCTGGATGAAGCACAAGCTAGAATCAAGTTTGCTGGGAGAAATATCAATAACCTCAGATATGCAGATGACACCACCCTTATGGCAGAAAGCAAAGAGGAACTAAAGAGCCTCTTGAAGAAAGTGAAAGTGGAGACTGAAAAAGTTGGCTTAAAGCTCAACATTCAGATAACTAAGATCATGGCATTCCAACACTTCATGGCAAATAGAAGGGGAAACAATGGAAACAGTGAAGACTTTATTTTCTTTGGCTCCAAAATCACTGCAGGTGGTGACTGCAACCATGAAATTAAAAGATGCTTGCTTCTTGGAAGAAAAGCTATGATCAACCTAGACAGCATATTTAAAAGCAGAGGCATTACTTTGCCAACAAAGGTCCATCTAATCAAAGCTATGTTTTTTCCAGTAGTCATGTATAGATGTGAGAGTTGGACTATAAAGAAAGCTGAGTGCCAAAGAATTGATGCTTTTAAACTGTGGTGTTGGAGAAGACCCCTCAGAGTCCCTTTGACTACAAGGAGATCCAACCAGTCCATCCTAAAGGATAGGAGTCATGAATATTCATTGGAAGGACTGATGCTAAAGCTGAAACTCCAATACTTTGGCCAACTGATATAAAGAAATGACTCATTTGAAAAGACCCTGATGCTGGGAAAGACTGAAGTCAGGAGAAGGGGTTGACAGAGGATGAGATGGTGGGATGGCATTCCCAACTCGATGGACATGAGTTTGAGTAAACTCTGGGAATTAGTGATGGACAGGGAAGCCTGGTGTGCTGCAGTCCATGGGGTTGCAAAGAGTCGGACACAACTGAGCAACTGAACTTATTCACTGACAACTTCCACATTTTCATCTCTACTTGGACCTTTGTGAAACTCCAGACTAGTATACACAGAGACTTCTGTTATACATAGATAATATGAAATATGTTTCCCAGATTTATTATGACCCAAACTGAATAAAATCTTCTTGCAAAGATTGGGCTTTCTTATCTCATTAAGGTCAGCTTCATTCTTACAGCTGCTCATCCCAAAGTCCTCAGGCCTTTCCCTCGTTGGTTACTCTCTTTCCTCTATATTCCATATTGACTATTCAGGAAATCGCTGGCTCTTGCTTCTAAATATAGTCAGTCTCGAGTAATGTCCCACTGTCTCCACCATGTCTTATTACCACAGTTACTGCTCTCATTCAGTCCATCTACATGTTCTGTCCTGGGTTATATGAATAGTCTCCCAGCTGGTCTCTTGGCTTCCGCGTGGTCCTTCAACTGTTTTAGCTCAGAGGCCAATGCAATTAAAATGTTTGTCAGATTACATCACTTCTCTGCACAAAATACTCTGAGAATTCCCATTTTATTGGTCCACTACAGGAACCTGAAGATGATACAAGTCCTGGACTCCGCTCATTATTCAGACTCCACCTGTGACAACACCCTCCCCTACTTGGGTCATACACGCCATGCAGACTCCCCTTCAAATCACCAGCAATGCTCTTATTTTATGTCTTTACACTTGTCATTTCATAACCATCTAGCCCAAAATCTATCACGTCTACTGTATAATCATCTGGGATATGATTTCGGTCATTCCTGAATGGTCTAGAGGTCTTCCCTACTTTCTTCAATTTCAGTCTGAATTTGGCTATAAGGAGTTCATGATCTGAGCCACAGTCAGCTCCTGGTCTTGTTTTGGCTGACTGTATAGAGCTTCCCTATCTTTGGCTGCAAAGAATATAATCAATCTGATTTTGGTATTGACCATCTGGTGATATTCATGTGTAGAGTCTTCTCTTGTGTTGTTGGAAGAGGGTGTTTGCTATGACCAGTGCGTTCTCCTAGCAAAACTCTATTAGTCTTTGCCCTGCTTCATTCCATATTCCAAGGCCAAATTTGCCTGTTATTCCAGGTGTTTCTTGACTTCCTACTTTTGCATTCCAGTCTCCTATAATGAAAAGGACATCTTTCTTGGGTGTTAGTTCTAGGTCTTATAGGTCTTCATAGAATCATTCAACTTCAGTTTCTTCAGCATTACTGGTTGGGGCATAGTCTTGGATTGCTGTGATACAGAATGGTTAGCTTTGGAAAACAACAGAGATCCTTCTATCGTTTTTGAGATTGCATCCAAGTAATGCATTTTTGACTCTTTTGTTGACTATGATGGCTACTCCATTTCTTCTAAGGGCTTCTTGCCCACAGTAGTAAATATAATGGTCATCTGAGTTAAATTCACCCATTGTAGTCCATTTTACTTCACTGATTCCTAAAATGTCGACATTCACCTTGTCATCTCCTGTTTGACCACTTCCAATTTGCCTACACTCATGGACCTAACATTTCAGGTTCCTATGCAATATTGCTCTTTATAGCACTGGACATTACTTCTATCACCAGTCACATCCACAACTGGCTGTTGTTTTTGCTTTGGCTCCATCTCTTCATTCTTTCTGGAGTTAGTTCTCCACTGATCTCCAGTAACATTGGGCACCTACCGACCTGAGGGGTTCATCTTTCACTGCTATATATTTTTGCCTTATCATACTGTTCATGGGGTTCTCTAGGCAAGAATACTTAACTGGCTTGCCATTCCCTTCTCAAGTGGACCACATTTTTTCAGAATTCTCCACCATGACCTGTCTGTCTTGGGTGGCCCTACAGGGCATGACTTACAGCTTCATTGAGTTAGACAAGGCTGTGGCCCATGTGATCAGATGGTTAGTTTTCCATGACTGTGGTTTTCATTCTGTCTGGCCTCTAATGGATAAGGATAAGACGCTTATGGAAACTTTCTCATGGGAGAGACTAAGGGGGAATCTGGGTCTTAATCCAATTTTCTGTTGATGGGTGGGCTTGTGTTCCCTCCCTGTTGTTTGACCTGAGGCCAAACTATGGTTCTTTGAAGACCTACAAGATATTTAGAACTAACATCCAAAAAAGATGTCCTTTTCATTATAGGGGACTGGAATGCAAAAGTAGGAAGTCAAGAAACACCTGGAGTAACAGGCAAATTTGGCCGTGGAGTGCAGAATGAAGCAGGGCAAAGACTAATAGACTTTTGCCAAGAAAATGCACAGGTCATAGCAAACACCCTCTTCCAACAACACAAGAAAAGACTCTACACATGGACATCAGCAGATGGTCAACACCAAAATCAGATTGATTATATTCTTTGCAGCCAAAGATAGAGAAGCTCTATACAGTCAACAAAAACNAAAATGTTTTAAATGGGTAACTTTGTTTTAACTTAAATTGACATAAGGGAGTCTGTGAGCTGGCCTAAGATTCATAGCATTTTTTTCTCTGGGAGAATCCCAAGAGGTCAGTTTATAAACAAGTAATTATTGAACACACCCAGGAGGATCTGGATCTTATTCCCAGTTCTGCCATTAAGCAAATTGCTTAATACCCTTGTCTTCATTTGTACAAGGTTGCGCTGAGGATAAAGTTAGAGACAATAGATGAAGCCATACCTTGGAAAGCTGGAAGAGTCTGCAATTATAATTTGTCATCATTAATAATAATACAGTTATTACATAATACTCATAAGTGCACAATTTACGTGATTATCTTGAACCCTTGGCCAAAATTAGATATTATAAAATAAAGCATTTCTTAATTTCATTCTCATTTAGCTTGTAAATTTGTCCAATTAAAATACAATTATTTTCATCAAAATATCCTTTTATCTAGTTGAGATATTTAGAGCAATTTTAAGATTTCAAAATTTAATCTTGTACATTTTAACTCTCCTTTTAAAACTTACCTAGTTCCTCCTCTACTTTGTGGGGACAAATTTCAATGACATTCTGTTTTCAATAATCGCACTTTAAAAAAATAAACCCTTAGAATTTTATATGTATTTGCTTCTGAGTCAGATACATTTTAAAATATATGAGCTACTCTTTGTGTTTAAGTAATTACATTAAACAGATTGAGTGGGATGATGGAGAAAAAGAGAAGTAAGCAAATAGTTAAAATGTAGTAGTATGAACCCCAAAACATCAAATTTGTGGTAGTAAATAATGTGATAAACTATCTGTTTGTCTTCTAGCTTGGCCAAATAGAAAGTTATAATCTAGGAAATTCTTTTTTGTAACAAAAAGAAATAAAGTTAAGTAGCATGTATATAGCGGAGAGGGCAATGGTACCCCACTCCAGTACTCTTACCTGGGAAATCCCATGGATGGAGGAGCCTGGTAGGCTACAGTCCATGGGGTCGCGAAGAGTCGGACACGACTGAGCAAGTTCCCTTTCACTTTTCACTTTCCTGTACTGGAGAAGGAAATGGCAATCCACTCCAGTGTTCTTGCCTGGAGAATCCCAGGGATGAGATAGCCTGGTGGGCTGCCGTCTATGGGGTCTCACAGAGTTGGACACGACTGACGTGACTTAGCAGCAGCAGCAGCAGATATATAGATGCTTTATATAATATGGGATTTAGGAAATGAGTTTATAACAACTGAGCAAGTATAGGGACCAAAATTGGAATGAGAAGAAAAACAAATAGTGAGCCTCATTCTGGAAATGAGCCAAGGTTAGAAGTAAGAATTTCAGATTTGTCAAATTAAGTAACTATGTATAGCCAACATCCTGACTGAGGAGTGGAGATAACACAGGAAAGAATAAGCGAACACTCAGCACGATCCTTTTGTGTTCTGGCACCTGGTCCTTACAGGGCAGGGTCGCATTTGGATGACATCACTTTGCTCAGGGAGGACTGTCCAGAGCCCCTGGTGACATGCGTGTTTAGACACTCGGAGGCTCTGGAGAGAGCCTGTGGCCCTCCCTCCACACCCTGTCCAAAAATCAATCCTTTTGGAATCAGTTTATTCCGATTGTTGACCCCCACGTCCAGAAGTCAATCCTCTTGGAATCAGATGATTCCGATTATTAACTGATTCCGATATGCATTGATTCCAGTATTCTTCTCTGAGGAATGTTCAGCTTCTTAACACCATCTTGGTCTCCAAAAAATGTTGCCTAACAAATATTTTTAAGAAAAGGTGAATGTCGATTAACTTTTTCTTAGGAATTGCTTTATAAATTCTCAGCAATTTTGTACTCTCTAGAGCGATCCAAGATGGTCTCAAAACCAGAAAAACAGAATTCAGGTCATTCTGAACAATGTTCCTAGAACCTTTTTTGAGAGAAATTTGAGTTAAGACTTTATTATATTGCCACTACTCATTTTTAACCGGTTTAAAACAAAAGCAAAGTGCTGTGTGTACTCATGACTATTATGATTCGTTATTGATTTTGGAGCCATAGGAAAATCTGTTGCCAAGTTAAACTAATTTTATGCAAGTTGTGAAGACATCCATCAAACAGAAATTGATTCTAATAGAAACACCCAGTGGCCAATAGTGGAGAAGAGATCTTTCAGATTTCAGAGATGAAAATGTAATGGGAGCAGTGTGATATATGGTTTGTTGTATTTGAGTCACTATACCCAAGGTAAACTGTCTGTTCTATACATCAAGGTAAACTTCGGGGACACACATTTTTCATAGGAACAAACTTGCTGCAGGAAGATTCTTCACCATCTGAGCCACCAGGGAAGCTCATGTATACACACACACACACATATGTGTATATATGTCTCCCCAGTAAAGTGAAAGTCACTCAGTTGTGTCCAGCTCTTTGTGATCCCGTGGACTGTAGCCCGCCAGGCTCTTCTGTCCACCTGATTTCCCAGGCAGAGTATTGGAGTGGACTACCATTTCCTTCTCCAGGGGATCTTCTAGACCCAGGGGTCAAACCCAGGTCTACCTGCCTCAGTGGCAGATTCTTTATCGTCTGAGCCACTGGGAAGCCCCAATAAACATTTTAAAAAGTTTCCATAGTGAGCTCTAGCACTGTGCCCATCAACTTACTCAGCTTTACAATACTTGAGAAAATTAATAAAAATATAGTTTCAAAATGTGGAGAAATAGGAATTTATAGATGTATTTTCCCAAGAGCTTGTCAATTATTCATAAGCCCCAGTAGGCAGTTTTTTAAAATGTGTATGAAAGCCAGCCTAAGTATATAAGTCTTCAGCTTATTTGCTCAGAATTTGCTGAGCACGGCCCTTGAACTGATTAGCCAGCTCAAAGGAGAGCAGAAGAGCATGTGTAATGTGGTAATGTCAGTGGTAAATAGGAGTCTTATGTTGGGAATGCAGAGAAATAGAAAGACTGGAGAAAGATCAGAAGGGGAAGACTGGACTTAGGTGAACAAGGGAGAAGACACAGTCACGACGGCCGGGAGTCCAGCTCGGGCGCGTAGGAGTGAGTTTTGCTACTATTTCCAAAAGAAGGGAACACAAGTTGGGGAGCAGGGTAGGGAGAAGGTTGGAGACCCCAGTTCTCACCTGCTGAGTTTGAGGGGTTTATGGGGTGCAGCAGAGAGTTCTAGCTGGCTAGTTGACAAGCTGGGCTGAAACTCTGAAGGAAGATAAGAACTGGAGTAGAATACGTGAGCTTCAGCAGCTAGGAGCTGGTAAACAGAGTCTTGGGAATGGTCACGTCACTCGAGGAGAATATCTGGAGTAAGAGAAGAAGCCACAGGAGAAGACCCCAGGAACGAGAAGATCCCAGGAACACCAAGACCTCAGGGACTGACAGCAGAATGAGAACCCTCAAAAGACACTGAGACAGTCAGAGGCTGGAGAAGAGAAAGACCAAGAGTCAGTTCAGTTCAGTTCAGTCGCTCAGTTGTGTCCGACTCTTTGCGACCCCATGAATCGCACCATGCCAGGGCTCCCTGTCCATCATCAGCTCCCAGAGTTCACTCAGATTCACGTCCATCGAGTCAGTGATCCCATCCAGCCATCTCATCCTCTGTCGTCCCCTTCTCCTCCTGCCCCCAATCCCTCCCAGCATCAGAGTCTTTTCCAATGAGTCAACTCTTCGCATAAGGTGGCCAAAGTACTGGAGTTTCAGCTTTAGCATCATTCCTTTCAAAGAAATCCCAGGGCTGATCTCCTTCAGAATGGACTGGTTGGATCTCCTTGCAGTCCAAGGGACTCTCAA
>SJXQ01007655.1:38781-84998 GCA_006408695.1 Aepyceros melampus
TTTTTTTTTTTTATAACCACTCCCCATCACTCTCCCATCATCCCCAGTGGTGATGAGACCATCAAGTTGCAGGAAAACAAGTTCAGGGCTCCTAGTGATTCTGCATAATGGTGCATTGTATAATTATTTCGTTATATATCACAATGCAATCTCTGGTAACTCAGCGGTAAAGAATTTGCCTTCACTTCAGGAGACCACCTGCAATGCAGGAGACACGGGTTCAGTCCCTGGGTCAGGAAGATCCCCTGGAGAAGGAAATGGCAACCCACTCCAGTATTCTTGCCTGGACAATTCCATGGACAGAGGAGCCTGGTGGGCTATAGTCCAGGGCATTACAAAAGAGTCGTACATGACTTAGTAACTGAAAGACAACAAGGGAATGGAGGAAAAGTAAAGCGGATATATACCTAAAAATGAGAAGCATGGGGAAAGATGGAAGGAGCCACAAGCTGCAGGTAACAAAGGCAGAGGCAAGTCAGAGGAATCAGGATCTGTCTGCCCTCTGTCTAAGCCCTCCCATGGGTCTCCCGGCCTGACCTCCTGCGTCCACAGTCACCATGTCCCTCTTTGCTGTACAGATGCTCCCACGGGCCTCTCACCTCAGATCTTCCTCCTGGGGGTCTCCTCATCCCACTCTAGTTCACAAACAGATGCCCTGGGAACCCTCACTGGTTTCCCCTGGGCAAACCTAGCATCTCTTTCCTAAGTCTGCTCCACGTTCTGTAGGATCTGAGATGGAGGCACTATTCTTTTGCAGAAAAGAATATAACGTTTAAAACGAAAATCAGGAATGAGAGGAAAATATATTTAGCATGAGAATAGCAATCATAGTAGATTATATACCTACAAAGCCTGACAAATGCCGCAAATATGACACTCCTTTCATAATAGTGATTGCCTCACATACCTCCACACTACTTTTCTCCCCTCTAGTTTTCAGCTCCCTGATCTGATCTTTAAAAGACAATTTTAAAATTTCACTTGATTGAAGTATAGTTGATTTACAATATCATGTTAATTTCTGCTGACAGCAAAGTAGTTATATATGAAAAAATACATCATATTCTTTTCATTAAGGTTCATCACAGGATATTGAATATAGTTCCCTATGCTGTACAGTAGGATCTTGCTGTTTACCCACTTTATATACTACAGTTTGCATCTGCTAATCCTAAATTCCCAGTCCATGCCTCCACCACCTCCCCCACACAACTATAAGCCTGTTCTCTATGAAAAGACATTTTTTCTATCTTCTATTGTCTATACAGAGAATAAGAAGATCCAATATCTTTTCTCTAACATAGTTGATGGTAGTTTGGTTTAAGCTGTAGATTGGTTGCAAACATTTCTTTCATTCTCAAAGACTTGTGTTGGGAATGTTCTATAAAATTCTAAGATTGCTATCAAGCCTGGGGAAACCTCTCTCAAGTTTTTCTGTAACCANATCCAATATCTTTTCTCTAACATAGTTGATGGTAGTTTGGTTTAAGCTGTAGATTGGTTGCAAACATTTCTTTCATTCTCAAAGACTTGTGTTGGGAATGTTCTATAAAATTCTAAGATTGCTATCAAGCCTGGGGAAACCTCTCTCAAGTTTTTCTGTAACCAGACCTTCTGCTTACAATACAACAGTCTGATAACCTGAAGAACATTCCACAGACCAGCTTCCGGCTCTGTCCATTTAAACCACTTTTCTCTCCCATTACTCACACTGTTCTGGTGCCAGGAGCTGGGAGATAGGTTTAAATTGTGATATGGGCTCTGATTGTGAAGCTTTACGTCACATGGTGGGTGAGTCATAGCTGTGGGTGATGGAAGTGTTTTTGGAAGGCATTCCCGCGTGAAGAGGGCAAAGAATAACCTAAATATAACCACACAAAAACGTCTCATGAAACCCAGACAAAATGTATCTCAAACTCAACTGTCCCTTAGCCAGTTCCAAAAATGCCTTTGGCCACTTCCATGCCATCTAATAAAATGAGAAATAAGGCAGAGAGGAGGCTACTGGGGAAGAAAAGTCATTTTAACTGGCCCCTTTAAAGTAGCTTGCGTGTTCAATTGCTTCAGTCGTGTCCGACTCCTTGCAACACTATGGACTGTAGCCTGCTATGCTCCTCTGTCCATGGGATCTCCAGGCAAGGATACTGGAGAGAGTTGTCATCTCCTCCTCCAAGGAATCTTCCGGACCCAGGGATCGAACACGTGTCTCATGTCTCCTGTATTGACAGGCAGCTATTTTACCACTAGTGCCACCTGGGAAGNCATAAAATTCAACAGATTTAGAACTAAAATCATCTATTTTCTTTCTTCCTCTACGTACCTCATCTGAAGAAGTGACATTACCCTCTATTTGGTCAACTGATTCAAAATTCTGGTAGTTATCGAATTCTGGCAATTATCCATGCTTTCTAACATTGTTTACAGATCACATTTCATTGGCACCTAATCCCATCAGGGATACTTTGATAAATTCACAAATGCAATTCCCTCTTGCCATCCCCACTAACTCGGCTTTATTCCAGGCTTTCACTATTCCTGCTCTAGATAGCAGTGACAACCTCTTAGCTTGGCTGCCTGCCAACAGTCATGGCTGTTCCTCTTCAATTCATTCCCCAGGCTGTGGAAAAACCTTAATCTTTCCCCAAATATCAAAATAGAAGTTTTGAAATGCCTTTATGACAGCAGAATCTGATTATATTATCTTCTACTAAAAATCCCTGGGGTCAATGGAATAAATTCAAAACTCTTTAGGAAGCATATAACCCTCCTTTCCTATATCTTCAAATTCTCTTGACATGCCACCTTTCATATATCATGCTATAGCCATATTATAATTCTAGTAATTCCATAGTTTTTTCTGTGTGTGTGTATTTGCACCTGTGTGTTGAGAGAAATGTACAGCAATAGAGAAAGACAGAGAGAAAGAAAGATGAAGAGACAGAGAAAAAGGAGAGAAATGAACAGGCACAGATACCAAAATGTCAGTATAGTTTTATCTAGCTCATGAGATTTCTGGTGACTTTTATTTTCTTTGTGTTTCCTCTTATTTTTAAAAATTTCATCAAAGGCCATGTTACCTGCACAAGCTGAAGAAACAAAATTTTGTATATATGTATATAAACTTACAATGCTCAAGAGCTGTTTCTAAACTGCCTTGAATTTTAATCATAAAGTTCAATTCACAGATTTAGAGTCCTATATAAAATCATTTAAAAATCAACTTTTATTTGCTTGGAAATTATTTTAGTTAGCTACTTGTAGAATTTCAAGGTTCTTACTTTACATCAAACATAATTCATCAGTGAATAAATACTGCTTTTGAAACAAAATGTGTGTGTTACTCATAGCTTGAAGGTGAAGTCGCTTAGTCGCTCAGTCGTGTCTGACTCTTTGCGACCCCATGGACTGTAGCCTACTAGGCTCCTCTGTCCATGGTATTTTCCAGGCAATAGTACTGGAGTGGATTGCCATTTCCTTCTCCAGGGAGTCTTCCCAGCTCAGGGATGAAACCCAGGTCTCCCACATTGTAGACAGATGCTTTACTCTATGAGCCAGCAGGGAACTGAATCATAGCTTAGTATTACTTATTTGTACATCTATAGAAGAGTCATTAACATAAATAATTTATTAAATGCCATATAATTCAATAGCAGTCTATTATTATTTATTTATGCTTTATTAACTGGTTTCATGAATATAATATTTTATCAAATACAACATGGTTAGAATTTAAAGTTCATGTTTGATATTTAGCATATCTTAAATAATAAGTGCTTTACAATATAGCATAGAAAAATGTACACAGTAGAGGTACAGATCAAGTGTAAGAGGAATTTAGTCAACCCTTTGGACTGCAAGGAGATCAAACCAGTCAATCCTAAGGGAAATCAACACTGAATATTCATTGGAAGGACTAACACTGAAACTACAATACTTTGGCGACCTGATGGAAAGTTAACCCACTGGAAAAGACCCTGATGGTGGGAAAGACTGAGGGCAAGAGGAGAAGAGGGTGGCAGAGAATGAGATAGTTGAATGGCATCTCCAACTCAATGGATATGAGTTGGAGCATACCCTGGGATATAGTAGAAAACAGAGGAGGCTGGCTTGCTGCAGTTCATGGGGTTGCAAAGAGTTGGACACGACTGAGTGACTGAACAACAGGTTACATCTAGCTTTTTTCTTTCTTTCCTCCCTCCCACCTTCCTTCTCATCTTTATTTCTCTTTCCTTTTTCCCTTTCCTTTCTTCTTGCTTTACTTCACATTTTTTTAAAACATGTTTTTTTATTTACACCAAAGTTAAAGGATATTTGCCTAGCCATTGTTTCAAATAAAATTTGTGAGATTAAAATGTTTGATACCCCTATTAACTGCAAACTAAATAAAAAATGAGAAATGTACTTCCCTTAGAGAAATGTTCTCTAATTGAGTTTCCTGTGCTTTGAAGGCTGTTTTGCCCACCTGCACATTCATACTCCTCACCAGTCATTCATTCATGAAACAATTAATATGCACGTACTATGTGATAATGTGTGTCCTAGTCGCAGAGGATGTTTTAAAAAGGCATAGAACACATAGTCCTTGACCTCAGAAGTTTAGTCAGGAGAAATCATAAAAACAAATCATCATAATTACCTGATATGTGCCATAAGAGAGATATGAATATTACATGGTGTTGATGAGGCTCTTTCAGATTGCAAGGAGAAGAGACGTGCTCTGGTGACGTGGGTGAATGTGGTGTGTTGTAAGGATACACGAGGAAGTGGGAAAGAGCAGGAAGCAGTTTTAGCAGCTGCCTGGCAGAGCTGGGAATGTCACTCAGGAGATAGTATATCTCCAGCCACCTGTTTTTCTTGATATTGCTTCAGCAGTGGGCATCTGTTGCTCCCTCTCTATTGCTCTGCCAATATAGTGACTCCGCTACACTCTGTCTCTGCTTCCTCTGCTCGTGCTGGCACAGCCTCTCTGTAGTTCTTTCTCTACTCCATTGCTCCTGCTATGTCATGTCTCCCACTGCCTGGAGTCAGGGCTTCCGGACTCCTCTCTGGGTATCTGCCCATTTCTGCCCAACTTTTCGGCTTAGTACTCCTAACAGGTCTTAAATTCAAATTGTGTGAAAGAGGCTTTGTTTGATTGGCCAGTCACCATCCAGGATACAGTGATAATGCTGGGTGGAGTTCTTGCATCAGCCAGTCTCATTGGCTATTGGACATCTCGATTGGTGTGTTGTAAGGATACACGAGGAAGTGGGAAAGAGCAGGAAGCAGTTTTAGCAGCTGCCTGGCAGAGCTGGGAATGTCACTCAGGAGATAGTATATCTCCAGCCACCTGTTTTTCTTGATATTGCTTCAGCAGTGGGCATCTGTTGCTCCCTCTCTATTGCTCTGCCAATATAGTGACTCCGCTACACTCTGTCTCTGCTTCCTCTGCTCGTGCTGGCACAGCCTCTCTGTAGTTCTTTCTCTACTCCATTGCTCCTGCTATGTCATGTCTCCCACTGCCTGGAGTCAGGGCTTCCGGACTCCTCTCTGGGTATCTGCCCATTTCTGCCCAACTTTTCGGCTTAGTACTCCTAACAGGTCTTAAATTCAAATTGTGTGAAAGAGGCTTTGTTTGATTGGCCAGTCACCATCCAGGATACAGTGATAATGCTGGGTGGAGTTCTTGCATCAGCCAGTCTCATTGGCTATTGGACATCTCGAGTACCACAGCCTCTGGGTCAAGCATCAATTCTCAGTTCAATCTGCTATAACCAAGGGAGCAAGGCTCTGGCTTAAATCATGTCAACCCATGCATAGAACACTGTCTGCAGCAGCTTGCATGGCAAAAGAGTGTGGCTCAGTCTGGCAATCACAACTGACTTTTCGCCATAACAATGTCCTAGTGTGTTGTTTGCCATCTTGAGTTTGACTATGTCAGCTACAAATAATGCTACAAATAATGTCAGACAAAATGTTATAACAATTATTAAATTGTTGTCACATTTTGAAAATTATTTTACATTCATAAAAATTAAAAGCAATTTGAATACCTTTATAAGAAGAAAGTCTTTGACTGTGTGAATCACAATAAACTGTGGAAAATTCTGAAAGACATGGGAATACCAGACCACCTGACCTGCCTCTTGAGAAATCTGTATGCAGGACAGGAAGCAGCAGTTAGAACTGGACATGGAACAACAGACTGATTCCAAATAGGAAAAGGAGTACATCAAGGCTGTATATTGTCACCCTGCTTATTCAACTTATATGCAGAGTACATCATGAGAAATGGTGGACTGGAAGAAACACAAGCTGGAATCGAGATTGCCAGGAGAAATATCAAGAACCTCAGATATGCAGATGATACCACCCTTATGGCAGAAAGTGAAGAATAGCTAAAAAAGCCTCTTGATGAAAGTAAAAGAGGAGAGTGAAAAAGTTGGCTTAAAGCTCAACATTCAGAAAACAAAGATCATAGTATCTGGCCTCATCACTTCATGGGAAATAGATGGGGTAACAGTGGAAACAGTGTCAGACTTTATTTTTGGGAGCTCCAAAATCACTGCAGACGGTGACTGCAGCCATGAAATTAAAAGACACTTACTCCTTGGAAGAAAAGTTATGACCAACCTAGACAGCATATACAAAACCATAGACATTACTTTCCCAACTAAGGTCCATCTAGTCAAGGCTCTTGTTTTTCCAGTAGTGATGTATGGATGTGACAGTTGGACTGTGAAGAAGGCTGAGCGCCAAAGAATTGATGCTTTTGAACTGTGGTGTTGGAGAAGACTCTTGAGAGTCTCTTGGACTGCAAGGAGATCCAACCAGTCCATTCTGAAGGAGATCAGCTGTGGGATTTCTTTGGAAGGAATGATGCTGAAGCTGAAACTCCAGTACTTTGGCCACCTCATGCGAAGAGTTGACTCATTGGAAAAGACCCTGATGCTGGGAGGGATTGGGGGCAGGAGAAGAAGGGGACAACAGAGGATGAGATGGCTGGATGGCATCACTGACTTGATGGATGAGAGTCTGAGTGAACTCTGGGAGTTGGTGATGGAAAAGGAGGCCTGGCGTGCTGCGATTCATGGGGTCACAAAGAGTCGGACATGACTCAGCGACTGAACTGAACTGATAAGAAGGAAATAGCTGAATAAATTGTATTTATAAGAAGAAATACTATACAGCCTTCCAAAAGATCATGATTTGGAGAATATATCATAACAAAGAAAAATGTGCACTGATATAATGTTAAATAAAAATCAGCACATATAAGTTGTATAGTATTACTAGTGAATTAATTATACATTCACCTCTGGAACTGAGAAAGATGAATTAACAAGGATTCTGGATGATGGAGTGATATGTGAGTTTTATGTTCTTTCATATGCACTTTTTTACTCCTCAGTGTTTCAAAGCAAAAAAAAAAAAAAAAACCCTCAATTTTAAGATATTTAAAACAGCATAAAAGACCATCCTTTCTTAGTAGGTAAAACCCACAAATTGATTTGACAAAAAATACAGGAAGGATTTCCCTGGAGGCACAGTGGATAAGTATCTGCCTGCCAATGCAGGGGACATGGGTTCAATCCTTAATCTGGGAAGATTTCACATGCCACAGAGCAAGTAAGCCCGTGTGCCACGACTACTGAGCCTGAGTTCTAGAGCCCATGAGCCACAACTACTGAGTCCCTGTACTGCAGCTACTGAAGCCTGTGCTCCCTAGAGCCTGTGCTCCACAGGAAGAGAAGCACCACAGCGAGAAGCCTGTGCACTACATTGAAGAGTAGGCCCTGCTCTCCAAAACTGGAGAAAACCCACAAAAAAGTGACGAAGACCCAGCTCAGCCAAAAATAAATAACTTACTTAAATTATATATATATATATATGATACTTTGGATCCTGCTTCCAGTAAAAAAGAGAGATTTCTTTTCTTATTCATGACCTGTAACAGCTAAGAAAACAAAGACACAATGAAATCAAAAGCATAACAGAACAATGGGGTGGTGGCTAACCACGCGTGGAATACTGTAATATTCTGAAGAGGATTTCTGGGTTGTCAACATATAGTCCCTGTTTGCCCCAATCCTTTATCCATAGACCTCAATGGAAATGGGTTTCAAGGGATGCAAAATGGGGACTAGCTGGTCTGTGAACAACTGTAATCCCAAGGAAAAAATAGTAATGGAAGATAATGCAAAGGAGGGTGAAGGCCCAGAAAAGATGACTAATTCTGCCTGTGAGAGTAAGTGAAAAATTTAGAAAGTTGTGGACATCTGATGGGAGCCTTAAGAAATATTAAGTGAATTTTCAAGGGAGCTAGATAAAGGGTACCTCATTTCTATCCCTAAACACTAAATTAGTTGAAATAGAAGAATAGGGTAGATGGGAGACCAAACTATCACCTTTACTTGATGAAGCTGATACTGAAGAATAAGGCTTTATGACTGTGGGTAAGTGGGTTTTCAAGTCTAAACCCTGAATTAGATTTATCCATACAGTTACAAGGACTGCATTGCCACACAGGCTTTCTGAGGGACAGCAAAACTCTGATAAAACCTACAATAGAAGAGTCAAAGCAGAACAGATATTCTCAGCAGGGAGACTTATTCCCTACCCCGTTTTAGGAAACCAAAAAAATGGAGAGAAGGAGGCCAAAATATACATGCTCAGTGTAGCAGGTTGAATGGTGACCTTCCTGTCCCTTGCCCGCAAAAGATATGTCCACCCAGAATCTATGACTATGACCTTATGGGAAAAAAACCTTCTTTACAGACATAATTAAGGATTTTGAAATGAGATCAGTCCTGTAGTAGGGTGGGCCCTAAAGCAAATGGAAAGGATCCTTAAAAGAATAGGGCAGAGACTTCACTGGTGGTCCAGTGGCTAAGACTCCATGATCCTAATGAAAGGTTCGATCCCTGATCAAGGAACTAAATCCCAATCAATGCTGTAACTCACAGTTTGTATGCTGCAACTAAAGATCCCATGTCCACCACTAAGACCCAGCACAGCCAAAAAAGTAAATAAATAAATATTTTCCCCCAAATAGAGAAAAGGATGGAAGATACAGGGGAGAAGGTCAGAGAATAAAGTGATATACTTACAAGCCCAGGATTATGGGTGACTATCAGAAGTGAGGAGAGGGGCCCTGGACAGGTTGTTCCTTGGAGCCTCTGAAAGGAACCAACACTGTCCACAACTTGGCTTTAGACCCCTGGCCTCCAGAAGTGCAAAAGGATAAGCTCCTCTTGTTTTAAGCCACTCAACCTGTGCTAATTTGTTACAACAATTCTCAGAGATTAATAACTCCATTTCTTCTTCTAAATTAACTATCTGTGAGAAGAGAGAGGAAGGAGAGACCAGATTATTTCCCTTGTAGAGCTTTCTCCACATAAAAGGAAATATTATGGGATCACAAAGAGTTGGACATGACTGAGTGACTGAACTGAACATAGTTTGAGTGCTCATCATACCAGCGATTGCTTTGAGTAGTTTCATAAAGCATAAAGTAGAGGACTGTGTAAGGCAAGGGACTTCCAGGCCAAGGGTAAAGCTCTGCAGGGTTTTCCCAACACATACCCTTCCTCCTCTGCTTCTATGTGACTTCCATCCATTCCATGGGCATTAGGTCCAGCCCTGCTGGGATTCACAATCATACGTCCCACATCCTCAAGTCACAAATAGGAGGGCATTTGTTTAATCATAAAATTTCTGTAAATACCATATAATGCTTATGAAAAAAACTGAGGTATTAGTCTCCAGAGAAACAGAACCAAAGGCATTAATTTAAATGTTAATCTGACCTAAAAGATATCGTCACTGCAACATCTAACCTGGTATTTGACCAAACAAGTGGTGTGCAATAGCCTAGCCAGTTGACAAGTAAAATTAACCCTCACAAAGGGCTTTTTTTTTTTTCTTTTTTTTAATTTATGGTTTTTAAAATTCTGGTGAAATGCATACAACATAAAATTTACCATTTTAATAATTTTTAAGTGTATAGTTCAGTGAATTGAGTACATTCACACTGTTGTGCAGAATGTATGTATTAAGTAATGACTCCCCATTTCCCCCTCCTCCAGCTCCTGGCAAAAGCTGTTCCACGTTCTGTCTCTGAATTTGACTATCTAAGTACCTCATACATGTAGGCTTTCCTGACTCAGATGATAAAGAATCTGCCTGCAATGTAGGAGGCCAAGGTTCAATCCCCGGGTCAGGAAGATCCCCTGGAGAAAGGAATGGCAACCCACTCCAGATTCCTGTCTGGAGATTCCATGGACATAGGAGCCTGTCTTTTTAGACTAGTAGAATATCTAAATGGAAGGAATATCTGTAGCAAAATATTTGCTTAGAAATGAAACCATAGGACAAAGTAGAGAATTATCATTTATTCATTTTGCATAAAGTTGAGGGAAAAGATTAAAAGTAGGGATCCTCTATGACCCACCTCACAGAGTAATGGAAATAAAAGCAAAAATAAACAAATGGAACCTAATTAAACTTAAAAGCTTTTGCACAATGAAGGAAACTATAGCAAGGTGAAAAGACAGGCTTCAGAATGGGAGAAAATACTAGCAAACAAAGAAACTGACAAAGAATTCATCTCAAAAATACACAAGCAGCTCATGCACCTCAATTCCAGAAAAATAAATGACCTAATCTAATGGAAGGAATATCTGTAGCAAAATATTTGCTTAGAAATGAAACCATAGGACAAAGTAGAGAATTATCATTTATTCATTTTGCATAAAGTTGAGGGAAAAGATTAAAAGTAGGGATCCTCTATGACCCACCTCACAGAGTAATGGAAATAAAAGCAAAAATAAACAAATGGAACCTAATTAAACTTAAAAGCTTTTGCACAATGAAGGAAACTATAGCAAGGTGAAAAGACAGGCTTCAGAATGGGAGAAAATACTAGCAAACAAAGAAACTGACAAAGAATTCATCTCAAAAATACACAAGCAGCTCATGCACCTCAATTCCAGAAAAATAAATGACCTAATCAAAAAATGGACCAAAGAACTAAACAGACATTTCTCCAAAGAAGGCATACGGGTGGCTAACAAACACATGAAAAGATGCTCAACATCACTCATTATCAGAGAAATGCAAATCAAAACCACAGTGAGGTACCATCTCACGCTGGTCAGAATGGCTGCTATCAAAAAGTCTACAAACAATAAATGCTGGAGAGGGTCCAGAGAAAAGGATACTGTCTTACACTTTTGGTGGGAATGCAAACTAGTACAGCCACTATGGAGAACAGTGTGGAGACTCCTTAAAAAACTGGAAACAGAACTGCCATATGATCCAGCAATCCCATTGCTGGGCATACCCACCAAGGAAACCAGAATTGAAAGAGACTCGTGTATGCCAATATTCATCACAGCTCCGTTTACAATAGCTAGGGCATGGAAGCAACCTAGATGTCCATAGGCAGATGAATGAATAAGAAAGCATACACAGTGGAATATTACTCAGCTATTAAAAAGAAGGTATTGAATCAGTGCTAATGAGGTGGATGAAACTGAAGCCTATTATACAGAGTGAAGTAAGTCAGAAAGAAAAACACCAATACAGTATATTAACGCATATATATGGAATTTAAAAAAAAATGGTAACAATGACCCTATATGTGAGATAGCAAAAGAGACACAGATGTAAAGAACAGACTTTTGGACTCTGCAGGAGAAGGAGAGGGTGGGATGATCTGACAGAATAACATTGAAGCATGTATATTATTACATGTGAAATAGATGGCCAGTCCAGGTTCGATGCATGAGACAGGGCGCTCAGGGCCAGTGCATTGGGATAACCCTGAAGGATTGGATGGGGAGGGAGGTGGGAGCAGGGTTCAGGGTGGGGGACAGTTGTACACTCATGGTTGATTCATGCGAACGCATGGCAAAAACCACTACAATATTGTAAAGTAATTAGCATCCAATTAAAATAAATTAATTAATTTACCAAAAAAAAAGTAGGAGATAAGCTGGTAATTGATGGAAACAAATTACAGAGAGCTTGGAATTTCAAGCTAACAAGGTTTTACACTATTCTGTGGCACATTATATTTTCGACTTTGACTTGTATTGCAAGAAACTGCAGTCCATAGAAATACGTATAAAATAGTTGCAGAATTATGGAAGTGACTGACAATAATTATTCTCTAATAATAGCATTATAACATTTATAAAATACATAAGTATTCTGTATGCAATTTGCCTAAATATATAATATATACTGCTTGAGATACATACACACGTTGTAGTATCAAGCATATTACATATATTGTATAATAATGCATAGTATTCAAAACATCCTAAGAATTAGTGCTTTCTCACTGGTTTTCAGACAAGAGACTGAATCGGCTGGATTACCTACAAGTTTATCAAGCAAAGTTGTGATTTATTTGGAACTCAAACACAAAAATATAAACATAAATATAGTGGGGAGGGTGGGTAAAATAACAGCCCAAGCAATACAAACTCTGGGCTAGGAAAATGGCCTTAGGAATGGATGAGAATTGACAGGACTATTGATAGCTATATTTTACACCCAAAATGCAGAATTATTTTATTTATAATTCATACCTTATTTTACAGAAAAATATGTGGGGATTAAAAAATTGTAATAAGATTGATAAAACAGAAACAGATTATCAAACCTACATGAAAAAGCTCTCAGCAAATACACTAATCACACAGACTAATATTAGTGGTTTTAAAAGGAGAATGAAGGGAGGATTTGATGACTAAAAGCTTGAAGGAGAGAAAGTTAATATCTGGAGAATATTTCTATGAGGAGAAAGATGGCATTACTAACCTTCAGTTTAAAATTCTAAAACAATATCCAGGTAGAGAAGTTTTACAAAATGATATTTGAATTTAAAGAAGTGGAAGACATTAAGATTGAAAGGTATGACAAGTTACTATTGTGGACTTGGATTTAAGAAGTATAAATACTGGGATGATAATTAAAACTATTGTAGCCTAACAGGGAGTATATAACAAAACAGATATGCCAAAGACAATTCTTGGGGAATATCTGAATTTGGAGAATGGGAGAGGGAATGAGAGAGGAGCCTGAAAGTGGGTTAAGGCTAAATGGTAGTACTGAAACAGAGATAGCAGAACATTTTCAAGAATTTCTTAAATAATGAAAAAAAAAAAAAAAAAAGAGTCACGACAGTAACTTTGGAGATAAAAAAGTATGAAGGAGCTTTTTTTTTTAAAAAAAAAAAAACCTTTTTCTTTATCTTTTTAACTATAAGATAGGGATGTAGCCATATTTTTAATGTTATAAAATAATAAATTGGCAATGAGAATATTAAAAATGCAAAGAGAAATAAGAGAGAATTGGTACAGCAAGATCTCAGAACAGAAGTGGGTGAAATTAAGAGCACAAAGTGCCTTGATTTAAACAAATTATTAGTTTCATTTTCTGAGACAAAAAGATTACCACTAAAGATACATCTGGGTAAGAGAAGAATCCAGACACTCCTGTTGAAGGGAATTGCTGAGATAGGCAGAATTTGGGGACAGAGTAAGAGAAGATGGAGTTGGACAGTCATCAGGTATTATATAGGGTAGAAAAGATCTGTAAGTGGCATTATGGGAAATGTAGAAAGGAGCATTCAGAGATGAGTTGAGGAGTATAACATAGTAGAGTCTCATAATTTCTCTCTCAAGTCATTCTAGGTATTCAGCATGTGTGTGTGTGTGTGTGTGTGTGTGTGTGCGCGCGCTCAGTCATGGCTGGCTCTTTGTGACCCCATGGACTACAGCCCAGGCTCTTCTGTTCATGTAATTTTCCAGGCAAGAATACTCAAGTGGTTTGCCATTTCCTCTTCCAGGAGTACACCCATAAGTTCTGTAATATTATGTGTCAACAACTCTTCAGTAAGAAAGTTTTTAGAAAGCAATACAACCTAACATACAAATGCACTTGATGCAATGCAAATGAGGGTTAAATGAAGAATTTTTCTTTTTGACTCTGTAACTTTCTGCACTGCTTGATTTTTTTTAAAGCACCAGAGTCATAATAACTATCTTTTATTTTTTATTTTTTACTATTTATGTATAGATCATTGTCCCAAAATATCATCAGTGATATCCTAGAAAGTTATTTCTAAATACACTAGTGTGTATAATCATTGTATTTATAACTCTTGATCAAATAGATTTAGCAGTTACAGTACCTTTATCATCTAAGAAGTTGAGGTTGGATAGTATTTTGCCAATATTTTCATGCATATTTTCAACTTACTGATCTTTCAGCAAACTAATCACTGAATACATTTCCTAGTGTCCAATTTTAGCCTCCAAATTTATTAAACATTGGGGATTAAAAAAGCAGGATATCTGACATCTCACAATGATTTTAAATATCAGTTGTACAATTAGCCTCAAAAAACTCAATCTGTGCCAGATTTTATTTTAAAACTCCAAGCAAAGACCAATATTAACAAAGGTAATTGATGTAATTTATTGATCTCTTACTTGATGACACATTTTCAATTAATTGTTCCCATCCATTCTCTCATTTAATTCTCAGGTTAAACTTATTATATAGTAATATATTGTTATCCAGTCTGTAGGTGAGGAAGCTAATTTAAAGATGATAACTGCCCAAGGCTAAAAATGGTAGGACCAATTTGAATCAAGGTCTTTGTAAGTCCAAAAGTGGTATATTTCACTAGATAAACACATAAGGAAATAAAAGATAAAAAAAGCTAAAGGGAGAAAAGATAATGCCTGAGAAAAGATAATATCTGAGGTCAACCACATATCTAAAACTAAAAGCAAATGAACAAGCAAAATTTCCTCAGATACACAAACTCACAGTGCCTGAAAAACAAAGCATTTAAATGTCAGTGAAAGACAAATGCTGAGCATCTGAAAGTTCAACAAGTTATTGAGAGTTTATAAAAACTGCTAAATTCAATTTTAAATATAAAAGCAAAAGAGCTTCTCAGATGACACAGTGGTAAAAAGTGTGCCTGCCAATGCAGAAGACATGGGTTTGATTTCTGGGTTAGGAAGATACCCTCGAGTAAGAAATGGCAACCCATTCAGTATCCTTGCCCAGAAAATTCTGTAGCCTGGTAGGCTATAGCCCATGTCATCACAAAGGGTCAGATATAACTTAGAAACACAGCAGTAGCATGATAAAACCAAAAAGTAATAAACATATAGGCTAACCAAGCTCATGATTTCCATTTGTTTGCTTGAAATTATAATCATTGAAGATCACTCCCTGCTAGTCATTTTCCAATGCTGCTTATCTGAACAGAAAAGAGATTGGCAGTGCATACAAATGGAACCATATCCATGTTTAAGATTCTTTGGAAAATTGCCTTTAACTTTTTATTGGATATTCTGAGGCACATGAAACATTATAAGAACCCACATTTAATCTGCTTCTAGTTATTGAAAGTGTTAGTCACTTCAGTCGCTCCCAGGCTCCTCTGTCCATGGAATTCTCTAGGCAAGAATAGTGAAGTGGGTTGCCATGTCCTTCTCCAGGGGATCTTGCCAGTCCAGGGACTGACCAACATCTCTTAAGTCTCCTGCATTGGCAATTGGGTTCTTTACCACTAACACCACTTAGGTAAAGCAATAAGTAAAGGTGAAGTTGCTCAGTCGTGTCCAACTCTTTGCAACCCCATGGACTGTAGCCTATCAGATTCTTCCATTCATGGGATTTTCCAGGCAAGAGTACTGGAGTGGGTTGCCATTTCCTTCTCCAGGGGATCTTTCCAACCCAGAGATTGAACCCAGGTCTCCTGCATTGCAGGCAGATGCTTTACTGTCTGAACCACCAGAGAAGCAATAAGGATATTATTATTAAAATTGCATTGTATTGATAAGGAACTGAGACTTTGAGCATTTGAGTATCTTCCACTAAACCATACATCTAAGTAAGATAGTAGGTGTTGTGAGAGTGCATCAGAGGGCAGACACACTGAAACCATAATCACAGAAAACTAGTCAATCTAATCACACAGACCACAGCCTTGTCTAACTCAATGAAACTAAGCCATGCCATGTAGGGCCACCCAAGATGGGTGAGTCATGGTGGAGAGGTCCACTGGAAAAGGAATGGCAAACCACTTAAGCATTCATGCCTTGAGAACCCCATGAACAGTATGAAAAGGAAAAATGATTGGATACTGAAAGAGGAACTCCCCAGGTCGGTAGGTGCCCAATATGCTACTGGAGATCAGGGGATAAATAACTCCAGAAAGAATAAAGGGATGGAGGCAAAGCAAAAACAAAGCCCAGCTATGGATGTGACTGGTGTGAGAAGCAAGATCCGATGCTGTAAGGAGCAATATTGCATAGGACCCTTGATGTAAAGTCCATGAAACAAGGCAAATTGGAAGTGGTCAAACAGGAGATGGCAAGAGTGAACGTCAACATTCTAGGAATTGATGAACTAAAATGGACTGGAATGGGTGAATTTAACTCAGATGACCATCATATTTACTACTGTGGGCAGGAATCCCTCAGAAGAAATGGAGTAGCCATCATGGTCAACAAAAGAGTCCAAAATGCAGTACTTGGATGCAATCTCAAAAACGACAGAATGATCTCTGTTCGTCTCCAAGGCAACCAGTAATGCTGAAGAAGCTGAAGTTGAGTGGTTCTGTGAAAACCTACAGGATCTTTTAGAACTAACACCCAAAAAAGATGTTATTTTCATTACAGGGAACTGGAATGAAAAGTAGGGAGTCAAGAAACACCTGGAGTAACAGGCAAATTCAGCCTTGGAGTACGGAATGAAGCAGGGCAAAGGCTAATAGAATTTTGCCAAGAGAACGCACTGGTTATAACAAACACCCTCTTCCAACAACACAAGAGAAGACTCTACACATGGACGTCACCAGATGGTCAACACCAAAATCAGATTGATTATATTCTTTTCAGTCAAAGACGGAGAGGCTGTATACAGTCAGCAAAAACAAGACCAGGAGCTGACTGTGTCTCAGATCATAAGTTCCTTATTGCCAAATTCAGAGTGAAACTGAAGAAAGTGGGGAAAACCACTAGACCATTCAGGTATGACCTAAATCAAATCCCTTATGATTATACAGTAGAGGTGAGAAATAGATTTAGGGACTAGATTTGATAGAAATAAATGCCTGATGAACTATGGACAGAGGTTCATGACATTGTACAGGAGACAGGGATCAAGACCATCCCCATGGAAAAGAAATGCAAAAAAGCAAAATGGCTGTCTGGAGAGGGCTTACAAATAGCTATGAAAAGAAGACAAGTGAAAAGCAAAGGAGAAAAAGAAAGATATAAGCATCTGAATGCAGAGTTCCAAACAATAGCAAGAAGAGATAAGAGCCTTCCTCAGTAACCAATACAAAGAAATAAAGGAAAACAACAAAATGGGGAAAACTCTAGATCTCTTCAAGAAAATTAGAGCTACCAAGGGAACATTTCATTCAAAGATGGGCTCGATAAAGAACAGAAAAGGTATGGACCTAACAGAAGCAGAAGATATTAAGAAGAGGTGGCAAGAATACACAGAAGACCTATACAAAAAAGATCTTCACAACCAAGGTAATCACGATGGTGTGATCACTCACCTAGAGCCAGACATCCTAGAATGCGAAGTCAGTGAGCCTTAGAAAGCATCACTACAGACAAAGCTAGTGGAGGTGATGGAATTCCAGTTGAGCTATTTCAAATTCTGAAAGATGATGCTGTGAAAGGGCTGCACTCACTATGCCAGCAAATTTGGAAAACTTAGCAGTGGCCACAGGACTGGAAAAGGTCTGTTTTCTTTCCAATCCCAAAGAAAGGCAGTGCCAAAGAATGCTCAAACTAGGGCACAATTGCACTCATCTCACAGGCTAGTAAAGTAATGCTCAAAATCCTCCAAGCCAGGCTTCACCAATACATGAAGCATAAACTTCCAGATGTTCAAGCTGGTTTTAGAAAAGCAGAGGAACAAGAGATCAAATTGCCAACATCTGCTGGGTTATCGAAAAAGCAAGAGAGTGCCAGAAAAAACATCAATTTTTGCTTTATTGACTATGTCAAAGCCTTTGACTGTGTGAATCACAAGAAACTGTGGACAATTCTGAAAGAGATGGGAATACCAGACCACCTGACCTGCCTCTTGAGAAGCCTGTATGCAGGTCAGGAAGCAACAGTTAGAACTGGACATGCGATGTGTAGCAAAACAAATACAGTATTGTAAAGCAAAAAAAAAAAAAAAAAAAAGAACTGGACATGGAACAACAGACTGGTTCCAAATACGAAAAGGAGTACGTCAAGGCTGTATATTGTCACCCTGCTTATTTAACTTCTATTCAGAGTACATCATGAGAAACGCTGGACTGGAAGAAACACAAGCTGGAATCAAGATTGCTGGGAGAAATATCAATAACCTCAGATGTGCAGATGAAATCACCCTTATGGCAGAAAGTGAAAAGGAACTAAAAAGCCTCTTGATGAAAGTAAAAGAGGAGAGTGAAAAAGTTGGCTTAAAGCTCAACATTCAGAAAACAAAGATTATGGCATCTGGTCCCATCACTTCATGGGAAAAAGATGGGGAAACTTGAAACAGTGTCAGACTTTATTTTTTGGGGTCCAAAATCACTGCAGATGGTGGCTGCAGCCATGAAATTAAAAGATGCTTACTCCTTGGAAAGAAAGTTATGACCAACCTAGATAGTATATTCAAAAGCAGAGACATTACTTTGCCAACAAAGGTCTGTCTCGTCAAGACTATGGTTTTTCCAGTGGTCATGTATGGATGTGAGAGTTGGACTGTGAAGACGCTGAGCGCTGAAGAATTGATGCTTTTGAACTGTGGTGTTGGAGAAGACTCTTGAGAGTCCCTTGGACTGCAAGAAGATCCAAATAGTCAATCCTAAAGGATATCAGTCCTGGGTGTTCTTCGGAAGCAATGATGCTGAAGCTGAAACTCCAGTACTTTGTCCACCTCATGCGAAGAGTTGACTCATTGGAAAAGACTCTGATGCTGGGAGGGATTGGGTGCAGGAGGAGAAGGGGACAACAGACGATGATATGACTGGATGGCATCACCGACACGTTGGACGTGAGTTTGAGTGATCTCCGGGAGTTGTTGATGGACAGGGAGGCCTGGCATGCTGCTATTCATGGGGTTGAAAAGAGTGAGACATGACTGAACGACTGAACTGAACAGAACTGAAACCATCCAAGTTTTGAAAATTGAAAGCTTCAATTAATAATATATTGTTCTTGGTCAGCATTTTTACTTTCTAATGTGTGTGTTTATGTGTGCTAAGTTGTTTCAGTAATTTCTCCAGGCAAGAATACTGGAATGGGTTGCCATGCCTTCCCACAGGGGATATTCCAAAACCCAGGAATCAAACTTGTCTCCCCTAAGTCTCCTACATTGGCAGGCAGGCTTTTTACTACAAGCACCACCTGATAGTGTTTTGCAATAGAATTTCCAAAGAGATTTCCTGTCTCTGTCCCTAGAACAAAGATTCACTGGATAAGAATGTTGGACTATTCCTTTATACATTTCAACTACTACAATAGTGTCTGGCATGTTAAATTGTGTATTTATTGAATTGTCCTACCCACTGATAATTTTGCTTCAGCAAACCCAGGTTGGTGCTAGGAATCACGTTTAAATAAATGATGTACAGTATTCTGAAGGCAAGCATACTGGCATAACTTTTCTGTATGTATGCTAGACTCAAAAGTAATACTTCTGTGCTGGGCTGAAGTGGAGTATAGACAGACACAGACAATAGAGGAAAAACTGCAGAGGTGGAGAAAAATCTGTTAAAGATTATTAAGGAAAAACTCCTAATTACCTAGAAAGCATTCTCATAGCAAATTATTCAATCATATATGGTAACCATCATTCTAGTACTCCTGTTGCTCATTATTTTTGTGTACTTTTAATTCAGATAACTCCTTCATAGATTATAGCATTAATGCATCAAAAAAGCTGGTTTGAAACTCAACTTAAGATAAATAAATAAATAAGATCATGACATCCAGTCCCATCATTTCACAACAAATAGAAGGGAAACAAGTGGAAGTGGTGACAGATTTTATTTCCTTGGGCTCCAAAATCACTGCAGATGGGGAAGGCAGCCTTGAAATTCAAGATGGTTGCTCCTTGGCAGGAAAGCTATGATAAGCCTAGACAATGTATTATAAAGCAGTGACATTACTTTGCCGAAAAAGGCCTGTAGATCCAAAGCTATGGTTTTTCCAGTAGTGATGGCACCCCACTCCAGTACTCTTGCCTGGAGAATCCATGGATGGAGGAGCCTGGTGGGCTACAGTCCATTCGGTCACTAAGAGTCAGACACGACTGAGCGACTTCATTTACACTTTTCACTTTCATGCATTGGAGAAGGAAATGGCAACCAACTCCAGTATTCTTCCCTGGAGAATCCTAGGGATGGGGGAGCCTGGTGGGCTGCCGTATAGGGGGTCTCACAGAGTCAGACACGACTAAAGCGACTTAGCAGCAGCAGCAGCAGCATGTATGGATATAAGAGTTGAACCATAAAGAAGGCTGAGAGCCAAAGCATTGATGCTTTTGAATTGTGGTGCTGGAAAAGACCTTGAGAGTTTCTTGGACTGCAAGATCAAACCAGTCAATCTTAAAGGAAATCAACACTTACTATTCATTGAAAGGACTGATGCTGAAGCTACAATATTTTAGACCCCTGATACAAAGAGCCAACTCACTAGAAAAGACCCAGATGCTGGGAAAGATTGAAGGCAAAGGGAGAAGGGGGCAGCAGAGGATGCTAATAGATAGCATCACTGACTCAATGGACATGACTTTGAGTAAACTCTGGGAGATAGTAGAGGACAGAGGAGCCTGGTGTGCTGTAGTACATGGGGTCGCAAAGAGTTGGACTTGACTCAGCAACTGAACAACAACAACAATTCAAATAAGGGCTGTACAAGCTTTTCCCTCTCTTTATTCTTGCCATTTCTTTGGGGGCAATGGGGGTTAAAAGAATGTGTTGAGAAAACATGAGAGACAAGCTAAAGAGCAAGAGCTGAAGCAGCTATTTCTCCAGAGTCCAAAAGAACTTGGCTCCTGGAAAGAAAAGACTGCCAATAATGATTAACGTTTTAAATAAAGCAAAGTTTCTGAATCCTAATAGGAGAATGAAAACCTAGATATATACAAGATTCCAAACAAGTGAATAAAAGCCCACATCCAAAACATTATTTTTTGTTCAACTGTTCTCTTAAAAAGACTGGGGGCTTGTGAGTTGAAAATATGTTGTCTTATAGAAGTTAGGCTAATAAGCTGGTTACAGTTCCACAACGTGCTGGCCACAGATGAATCTAGCCTCCTTCCAAAAAAGTGAGTGCATAGGCAGCTAGTACAAACTGACAGGTGGGTTCCAACATGTGCCTCTTTTTATATTTTCATGGTGTACTTAATGCAAAAGGCCATCAATCTTATCGTTCACAGGTTTGCAAATGGTAGCAGGGGGCAGAGGACTGATACAGACAGCAAGACTTTGGGTTCCCCAAAATATCCTTCTTTCACTTTCCCTTAAAGGCTTCTATAATTTCACCACTGTGTTGGGGGACATCTTCAGGAATAAACCCACAATCCAAAACATTCCAAAGATTAAAATAAGCTACAAAGGACAACTGAATAGCAGGGCTTAGCAAATCAAGTAATGATTTAAGAGAAACAAGTTGAACTTTGAGAAATAAACCAAGAAAGGTATAAAAATATCATTTGAATTGAAAAAATAATTAAGATAAAAGATTAATCAACTAACCTAGATATACACTATAGTCCTCAATTCTATATTTTAAAATAGACCATTAGAAACAGAGAATTCTCTTTTCATTTTTTATAAACAATGTTAAAAATAAATTACAAATTGCCACAGACAGCAACAAAGAGAAGTTTTGCTCTTTTATTCAAAAGGATGGAATAATTCTATTAGAAGTAATGGAAGCATGCCAAATGGGTGGATTAGAATTTTAATGTTTGCAGAAGTTGAAGAAAACAGAATTAATACATGTGGATGGAAAATGACTATTAGAACAAAAGGCTATTTATCCAAGACAATGCAAAAATATACTAAATGAATATAATTGAGGACAAGGTCAATTGAAAATTAGAGGAAAATTAGAGGAAACTCTAATTTGTACCAGATTTTAAAAGAAGTGTAGATTTTTTTTTTCAACCAAATAAAATGATTCAAGGTAGGCACATAAGATCTTGCCTAGTGGAGGTCCTTGCCTGGAGAATCCCAGGGATGGGGGAGCCTGGTGGGCTTCCATCTCTGGGGTCGCACAGAGTCAGACACGACTGAAGTGACTTAGCAGTAGCAGCAGCAGCAGTGGAGGTCTGGCATTTTAAACAAATTGACAAAGTGACAAGAAGTGTTTATATTTGCCATATACAGTTTAGAGGTTAAAAGTAGAGAGACCTGGGTTGAAGCTTATATCTATCTTTTTATATTTTAAGCTAGTAATTCATTTGAACACTGAATTCTGAATGGGTACATTTATCATATTCTCCTGATTAGGAAAAAAAAAAGTTTTAAAAATTTGTCCAGAAATACACTGGTATACATTTTATAACTCAAGATTTAAATAAACTGAATTTGAGAAATGTGATATTAACTGGAATAATACAGGTGAAAAGTAAGAATATCACTTGACAAAATTAATGCAAAATATAAAGGACTCATTATGTCATAAAACTGGAAGCAGAGTAGCCTTCAGGAATGGTTGGTATAAAACTTGGTTGTTTCAAAGATCTCCTCAAAAATCAGTCTTTCATGTTTGTAGATATGAATCAGATTGGGATTAAAATTGCTACTGCAGTATTTAATGTCAAATTAGACTTTTTTATGTCAAATTCAGGAAATACCTGTCCACAGAATTAGATTTTTTTTTTCCTTTAAACTACTTTTTTGGGGAAGCAAAGGACTTACCCAATGACCAACAAGGAAAAATTATAATGAATAAAAATGGTCTGCAGTGTTGTTTTTTTTTTTTTTTTTGTGTGTGTGTGTTTGTGTGTGTGTGGTGTGTCAGGGAGAGAGAGAGAGATAGGGAGATTTGTTGAATGAAAAAGCATTTCTATAGCACTTCTAACAATGAAATGCTATCTCATGAAATAGAAGGCAGTGTTAAAGCTACCAACTGCAGATACTGTAGCAGGTGTAGAAAGCTGATTTAGGAACTTGAGAAATGTATAACAATCTTCTTACTTTGGGATATTTTTTCCTTTATAATCTATTACTTATCAAATGAATATTTACTGATGATCCATTATACACTAATCATTACAAAGACATTTATAATTAGGTGTAAATTCAAAAAGCTGCTGAAGGTCAGTTCCTGTTTGCAATGTTTAGAAGCTAGCAGGAACATAAAACCAACTAGAATAAATAAAATGGTACATTTACAGTTTATTTCTTGAATGAAACACATTTTCCAAAGAAAGTTTACAGAAGACAGTAGAAACTCAAAATTTTATGAAATCTGTACTATATCACTCTGAAAAACATACTTTAAAAAGAAATGCTCACATTTACCAATGTATATACATGTGAATTAAATTTCATACTATATATATAAAATAATCTAACATTTAAATTCTAAATTAAACACACAATAATGAAAAGGATATTGGAGAAAGAAATGTGAATAAAGAGGCTGATAGACAATAACAGTTTCATTGGAGATAAGAATAGGGGGAAATGTTTTCTGTCCTTTAGTCACAAAGCCTTAATGTCCAGTTTATCAAAAAAGGAAATGTCATTATGTATCTTTACACAGAGTATAGATACAATCTATTAGAAATTATAAATTAATTGTAATAAAAAAAAACCTTAATACAATGATCAAGATACACTATCTAGAATGATTTCTTTAGTCAGAAGGTCTTGATTCAAATCTAATTTCAAAATGTAGGGCAAACATGGGCATGCCTAGTTGATATGGGTGAAAATTAATCAAATTAAGTGCTAATAGCATTCCTCAGGCACACAATTAGCATTCCATTTTAAAATTACACTACTTCCCCAACCAACACTCTCCCATCCTTAAAAATTTGCTGGATACACACCATCCTGTCTTTCCTTACTGATCCATTCTTTTCTGAAATGTCATTCTAGCTCTTTTCCATTTTTAGAATTCCTATTGATTAAAAGTCCAACCCATAATATGCACTTCATAGACTTCCCTGGTAAACCAAATAAAGTGAATGCTCTCTCAAAGTGTTCATGAATGTTACTATACTATGCATCACTCTATGATAGAGTTATCTATTAATGGTCCATTTTATCTTCTACTTTCTGAACTTCTTGAGACAAAATTCAGGAGTAAGACTGCATTTTTTTTGCATTCTTTTTATCTCACATATTACTCAGGAAGAAGTAGATGCTCAATAAAAATATATTCAATTAATGAGGAAGAATAATTATGCAAACAGTTAAAAGCCTTATGTAAATTTTGACTAAGCAAAGATGAAGAAAAGTTCTGAATATATTGTATGAATGAGTATAACAATAAAATCAAAATAGAAGATAAAATTATCAAACTAATGAACCTAGGTAGTGGCTAGTGTTTTTATATACAACAAAGTCCTTGAGAATTCCTTGAAAAGTTAATCGCTCAGTTGAATCTGACTCTTTGTGACCCCATGGAGACCACCAGGCTCCTCTGTCCATGGAATTCTCCAGGTCAGAATACTGGAGTGGGTTGTCGTTCCCTCCTCCAGGGCATATTCCCAACCCTGGGATCAAATCTGTGTCTCCTGCATTACAGGCAGATTCTTTTCCATCTGAGCCCCCAAGGAAGCCCTTTTATATCCAAAGTATTTTTATAATTATTTGGTCATAGTACATGACATAATAGATATATTAATGATATGAAATTAAGCAATGGTTGTATTCACTCTTTTAATAATTACTTCTTGTTTCTACATCATTTTATTTACTATGAAAAAAAAAACTGCCTAAAAAGTATCATGCATTATTTTAAGAATGTGGAATTCCCTCTTGAGTTGTAAGTGTTGGCTTGGACAGGATATGGTTTCTCCCTCTGTGATAGAGAAACTTAATCCTTTTCAGGTACGAGAATATTTAAGCTCTTGAGCTTGTGGTCCAGGCCTCATTTCACCCCTGACTATGCTATGGAAGATATGCGGCCGTCTATATTTCCTCAGTCACTCCTCAAGCCTGACTTGAAAATAAATTATCACGACTCAATCTGCACCCAACCAGAAAAGACTCTTCTCAGATCTACTAGTCAATGTTTAATTCTCACTTTCTACGTGCTTTCAAATTATATCTTGTAGATATAAGCTACAAACAATAAAGTCAAACAACAAAAGCATTATCAATGGGTTGAATGAAATATTGTCTATTATTTTAAGTGAATTGCATAAAATTCACTTTACCTATGAAGAATTAAAGGATGTTTAAGTATATGCATTTAATTTATGTTTGTCTACATAGGAACTAAATTCTGAGCTAGCATTTTCTTCCTTTCGTTTTAATTAAATATACATCCCGCAGAATTCTGTATCTCCTGGATTGGATATCTGATCTTCAGAAAACTATAGGACAATGAAAATGTACCTTTCACCACTAAAGAGAAATAACTGGTTTTATTTTTCTTGCCTTCATAGAACCAGAGGAGATAACGTTATTCTCCATAGGACTGATAGGTGAAATTCAAGCAGACTGGAAGAATTGTCCCTTCCAAGCACAAAGAAGAAAAATAACATGAGATCCTGTCTTTTCATATTTAGGTAAATAGGTTAATTTTTAACAATCGCAATTAATTTTAAAAATTAATCATAAATGTCTTTGAAAAACATAGAATAATATCTTTAGAAAAGGGCATTTGTGACCACATATCTGAAATTAAAGACAACGAGCTGGAGTTTTAACTTGTGGAGGGGGGAGGGGTGGAACGTCTGGAGAACTTGTGGTGATTTCATCTTTATACCTGACTCTCATGAATTATAGTGTTTTCTTTATCATTTGTATTACACTGACATGTTTTAGTTCTGTATCTGATAGTTATTTAACATCAAGCTGATTATCTTTTATCTTAACCTTAAGATCATTCATCTTATCAAATTAGTGATTATCTTATAAAATTGTATTGATTTTCTGAGACAGTTAATGCATGTGATCTTCAGAAGTTTGTTTCCTTACTATTTAACCTGCCTGAAATTTTAAAAATTAAAACTTATACATAGATATTAAATTAATTCCAATGTGACTACACAACACAAAACTAGCCCAGACAAAGTATACAGAACACTAAACTAGATGTCAAATAACCCAATATTTATTCTCATCTTACTGATTACCAATGGCCCCTAAACTAGTTATTTATATACACACATACATATACATTTCACACACATATATAATATATACATATTACACATACATGTTTACTTTTTTAAATATCAAAAAATAAGTATAAATATATATCCATATCCTTATGTGTATATTTAGTTTTGCATTTGATCAATAATTACATAATAAACAGTTGCCAGTTTTTCCAAAGTGTAGTTTTTCTATAGATGTTCTGCAAATGCTTCACAATAGATTTGCTTGAAGTACATAATCATCACAAGAGAAGTAAGCTCATTGTTACTGTTTTGATTTAGAATGTAATGTTTTGAATACACATGGATCAGAAAATACTTTGTGCTGATCAAGGAGGGTCAAGAATGACTAACTTTTTTATGCTGTGGGTCAGTCTCAATGAGGGAGACTTGGATGAAAAACAATCAGCTACAATTGTCCCTTTCTGATATAGGAGCCTGATAATAGATGGGTTACCATGGAATTCCTACTCTGAGGGATAGCTGTGGGAGGAGGACCCCACAGTTCAGTGGCACATCTATCCACTATGTGTGATGAAATCTTCAATGTTTCAAAGTAAGAGATTTAGAAGGAAGTCCATATGATCATTATATATCAAGACTGGGGGTGAGGGTTACAGAATTCTCATCTGTAGGAAACCACAGCTGCCTACAGAAGAAAAGTCCGCAAATGTGAAAATTCACTAATCTTGAATCAAGAATTAGAAGAAAGGAGAAGAAAAAGTAGTTTATGTCAGGTTCTTCTTTTTCTAATTTAATCCTATATAGACTTCTTTATTATTGTTTTTTATTTTACTTTTTTTCTTTTCTTAGAGACTCAGTGCTAAATATGAATGGTACATGTGCTATTTTCTCGAATTCCTTTAATGCAGAATTATTTTATAACCCTGTATCCAGACCAGCCATTTTGCATGTTGTATGTCTTCACCCTCCACTTCCTTATATTTAAGGTATCAGCTCTAATATAATTTTCTTACAGAGACCTTCTTTGATCATGTGCAGCGTACTGTTCACCCTAGCATTCACTTCCTATCCAACAATTCTTAAAAATGTTATAATCTAAAAATAAACATTATTACAAATATCTAAGTATTATATATATAATTTATATATGCAATGGCACCTCACTCCAGTACTCTTGCCTGAAGAATCTCATGGATGGAGGAGCCTGGTAGGCTGCAGTCCATGGGGTCGCTACTAGTCGGATACGACTGAGCGACTTCACTTTCACTTTTCACTTTCCTGCACTGGAGAAGGACATGGCAACCCACTCCAGTGTTCTTGCCTGGGGAATCCCAGGGACGGGGGAGCCTGGCAGGCTGCCATCTATGGGATCACACAGAGTCCGACATGACTGAAACAACTTAGAAGCAGCAGCAGCAGTAGCATATATATAATTTAATATTTATATGTAAGTAATATTCTTTATTACTTGAGCGCAGGCAGCGGAGGCGGCCACCACACTTGAGCGCAGCCGAGAGCTACCCGACATCACCAGGTGAAGCCACCTCTACCCCGAGGCCAGGAGCGGCAGTTGAAAGGAGCCACCCACGCCCGAGGCCAGGGCCGGTGACTGGGAGGAGCAACCCGAAGAGTGGTGGCTGGGCAGGCACAGGAGGGCCTAGACGAGCTATCCTACATTGAAGGTCAGGAACGGTGGCGGTAAGGAGATACCCCTCGTCCAAGGTAAGAGAAACCCAAGTAAGATGGTAGGCGTTTCAAGAGGGAATCAGAGGGCAGACACACTGAAACCATACTCACAGAAATCTAGTCAATTTAATCACACTAGGACCACACCCTTGTCTAACTCAATGAAACCAAGCCATNCAATATTGTGAAGTAATTAGCCTCAAATTAAAATAAATAAATTTATATTTTAAAAAAGTTTTAAAAAATAAATTTTTTTTAATTAATTTTTATTTCATTTATTTTAGTTTGTTTTGCTTTACAATACTGTATTCGTTTTGCTACACATCGACATGAATCAGCCACGAGCGTACTGGCTGAGGATCAAAGAAAGTGAAGAGAGAATTGGGCAAGCTTATGAAGTAAAATAAGAGATTTAATTAAAAATAAAAGCAAAGTCATAACACAGATCAGTTTCAGCTACAAAAAGTCAATACAGGATAGAACTGAATTACAGTAGATTAGGACATACTTAAAAGTTCTACCAGAATACAGAAAGAATAATAAGATAAAAGATATTGAGCTTAATGCATGAGAATTTATGATTCTGAAGAAGAGACTGAAACAAATGAGACAAGAGTAGACACAAGCAAATAATAATTTAATAGATAGGAAAAGGCCTGAGTCCTTAGATCAATGTGTAAGGATCTGATCTCTAGGTAAATGTGAAAGAGTGAAGCGAGTTCTAAGAATCTCTCTTTTCAAAACTTGAAATTAAAATGGCCACAAGATGATGGTGTTTTTATCATAGTTCTCAACCATTGGCACACCTCTCCCAAGCTGTAATTTAGGAAAATCCTAATAAATTCTCTATTACTTGCAAATTTGAAGAGAAGTGGTCCAACAAATACAATAGCCTTTTTCTCTCCGTGAGTGTCTAAGGTAGATGAAGAAAGTAACAGTAGCAACTTCAGAGACACAAGTGGAAAATAAAGAAACTGCAGAACACAGGACAGGTTCAATGAGAGATACATTTACTGTACTTTTAAGTGATTGATTTTTAATTAAAGTGACTTTTGAACCGATATACTGAAAAAGAAAAAACAGAGGGCTCTGTGTATTGATCATACTCAACCCAGCAAGTGTTAGATTTACATTAAAATGTATAGAACACAAAACCCAACCTTTAAACTTTAAATAAATCATGATAAGAAAGGAGTAGAGAATCATTCACACTCTTTTAGAGGAAATGTAGGCAGAATTACCGAAATGTAACATAAGCAAAAAAAAAAAAAAATTAATAATAAATGGCATCATGCAAATATATTAAATATGTAAACAAATAACATTCATGAAAATATATCAAAATAGATCCATTTAAAATTTGAAGTCATAATGAAAAATTAAAAGAAAATTCCTTCAAGAGTCCTTTGGACTGCAAGGAGATCAAACCAGTCAATCCTGAGGATATCAACCCTGAATATTCACTGGAAGGACTGATGCTAAAGGTAAAGCTCCAATACTTTGTCTACATGATAAGAACCAATTCAATGGAAAAGACTCTGATGCTGGGGAAGACTGAAGGCAGGAGGAGTAGCGGACAACAGAGGATGAGATGGTTAGATGGCATCACCAACTAAATGGACATGAGTTTGAGCAAGCTCTGGGAGTTGGTGAAGGATGGGCAAGCCTGGTATGCTGCAGTCCATGGGGTCACAAAGAGTCAGACATACCTGAGTGGCTGAACAACAACAGCAACAATTCTGTGCTATGGAGCTTAACAGAACAATGGATTCATTAAATTAAAGCTTAAAAAAAAAAAGAGCAACAAAGCTCAATATAAATTATGATTACAGAGAAAGGAAGCATTTAATGCCCCATTGCCAATTCTGAGATATTGGAAGAAAAGTGTAAAACGTAGAGGCAGGACTCTAGGAAGTAAGTGGGACGCCAAACTGAGAGCCATCAAGGAAATCAGAGACTTTAGTACTTTAGCCTTAGAAAAGTAAATTTTGCCAAAACCAGAAGGAATATGGAAATGAAAAACACAAACTTCCCTGCCAACATCTTGATTTTTAGCCCAGTGAGACCAATGCTGAGTAATTGATTTACAGAACTGTAACATAACAAATCTGTACTCTTTAAGGCCACCGAATTGATTGTAATTTGTCATGGCAGCAATATAAGTCTAATAAATAACTGAAGAATATTATACACAGCCAAACCGTGTCCAGAAAACAAATGGGCGTCCCCCAAAGTGAAAGTGGTAAGTACACTCGCCTGGTGGTTCTAACAAGACTGAATGGAAATGCAGTACCAGCTTTTCCTCTTTTGTTTTAAATGTCTAAGGAGTGGAACTTTCCAATGCAGAGATTTGAGAAGCAGCTGAATAATACAATTGAAAAGAAAAGTTTAGGAGGAAAGAAAGAATAAGAGGAATCAGCATGCTGTTCTGTTTTCTAGAGGAAAGGAGTCAGATCACACTATATACAATTGAAAATTATGATTTAAACATTTACGTGTACACATACACATGATCTTTAAGAACAATGTTATACTAAAAGACAAAAAATTCCTTTAGACAATAATATCTTAGAAAGAATATTTCAGTTTTTTAAGGAATCTCCACACAGATCTCCATAGTGGCTGTACTAGTTTGCATTCCCACCAACAGTGTAAGAGGGTTCCCTTTTCTCCACACCCTCTCCAGCATTTATTGCTTGTAGACTTTTGGATCACAGCCATTCTGACTGGCATGAAATGGTACCTCACTGTGGTTTTGATTTGCATTTTTCTGATAATGAGTGATGTTGAGCATCCTTTCATGTGTTTGTTAGCCATCTCTATGACTTCTTTGAGAAGTGTCTATTTAGGTCTTTGGCCCATTTTTTGGTTGGGTCATTTATTTTTCTGTAATTGAGCTGCAGGAGTTTTGAGGCTAGTTCTCTGTCAATTGCTTCATTTGCTATTATTTTCTCCCATTCTGAAGGCTCTCTTTTCACCTTGCTTAAGGTTTCCTTTGTTGTGCAGAAGCTTTTAATTTTAGTTAGATCCCATTTGTTTATTTTTGCTGTGTGGAGATTCCTTAAAACTGGAAATAGAACTGCCTTATGACCTAGCAATCCCACTGTGGGCATATATACCGAGGAAACCAGAATTGAAAGAGACACGTGTACCCCAAAAATCATCACAGCATTGTATATAATAGCTGGGACATTGAAACAACCTAGATGTCCATCAGCAGATGAATGGATAAGAAAGCTGTGGTACATATACACAATGGACTATTACTCAGCCATTAGAAAGAATACATTTGAATCAGTTCTATGAGGTGGATGAAACTGGAGCCGATTATACAGAATGAAGTAAGCCAGAAAGAAAAACACCAATACAGTATACTAATGCATATATATGGAATTGTAATTTAGAAAGATGGTAACAATAACCCTGTATGTGAGACAGCAAAAGAGACAGATGTATAGAACAGTCTTTTGAAATCTGTGGGAGAGGGAGAGGGTGGGATGACTTGGGAGAATGACACTGAAACATGTATAATATCATATGAGTAACAAATTGTCAGTCTAGGTTCAATGCAAGATACAGGATGCTTGGGTCTGGTGCACTGGGATGACCCAGAGAGATGGTATGGGGAGGGAGCTGGGAAGGGAGTTCAGGATTGGGAACACATGTACACCCATGGTGGATTCATGTTGATGTATGGCAAAACCAATACAGTATTGTAAAGTAAAATAAAGTAATAAATAAATAAATAAATAAATAAAAGTTCACCCATAATCATCCTAAAAAGAAAGAAAGAAAGAAAGAAAGAAAGAAAGAATATTTCAGAAGCTCAACACAGTTTCATTTTAGTTTCATGTCCTGTAAAGAAAATGAAATATAATTATAAGTACATTTTATTTATATAAATTTTCCCTCATTTTACTTCTACTCTATTTGTATCTGCATAGAGAAATGACTGGATCAATGTTGTGAAGTAATTCCCATGTTCTTTAGATGATGAATTTGAAATGAGAAATTAAAAATAACACAGAGAACAGATGCCAGTAGATTACCTGATTGTATTAATTAGTAATCTAATGATTACTACATAAACATTATTTTCATACCATTAAATGTATGCTTGAATATTTGTGTTGTATGCTAAAAACGAATGTGCTCAGACATTCAGTCGTATCCAATTCTTTGCAATCTCATGGACTGTAACTCACCATGCTCTTCTGCCCATGGTATTGTCCAGGCAAGAATAAAATGCTTTGTTCTACTAATATTTAACACTAACCCTAAATCTATCATCCTATAGAAACCAATATGATTAAAGAAATTTATATTAATGTTATATTTTAATTAAAATGTTATGTGTTTGAACCAGAGATCAAATTGCCAACATCCACTGGATCATGGAAAAAGCAAGAGAGTTTCAGAAAAATATCTATTGCTGCTTTATTGATTATGCCAAAGCCTTTGACTGTGTGGATCACAATAAACTATGGAAAATTCTGAAAGAGATGGGAATACCAGACCTCCTGACCTGTCTCTTCAGAAACCTATATGCAGGTCAGGAAGCAACAGTTCAAATTGGACATGGAACAACAGACTGGTTACAAATAAGAAAAGGAATACATCAAGGTTGTATATTGTCACCCTGCTTATTTAACTTATATGCAGAGTACATCATAAGAAACACTGGAATCAAGATTTCCAGGACAAATATAAATAATCTCAGATATGCAGATGACACCACCCTTATGGCAGAAAGTGAAAAGGAACTAAAAAGCCTCTTGATGAAAGTGAAAATGGAGAGTAAAAAAGTTGGTTTAAAGCTTAACATTCAGAAAACGAAGATCATGGCATCTGGTCCCATCAGTTTAGTTCAGTTCAGTTCAGTCGCTCAGTCGTGTCTGACTCTTTGTGACCCCATGAATCGCAGCACGCCAGGCCTCCCTGTCCATCACCATCTCCCGGAGTTCACTCACACTCACGTCCATCGAGTCAGTGATGCCCTCCAGCTATCTCATCCTCTGCCGTCCCCTTCTCCTGCTCCAATCCCTCCCAGCATCAGGGTCTTTTCCAATGAGTCAACTCTTCGCATGAGATGGCCAAAGTACTGGAGCTTCAGCTTTAGTATCATTCCTTCCAAAGAAATCCCAGGGTTGATCTCCTTCAGAGTGGACTCGTTGGATCTCCTTGCAGTCCAAGGGACTCTCAAGAGTCTTCTCCAACACCACACCTCAAAAGCACCAATTTTATGGTGCTCAGCCTTCTTCACAGTCCAGCTCTCACATCCATACATGACCACAGGAAAAACCATAGCCTTGAGTAGATGGACCTCAGTCGGCAAAGTAATGCCTCGATTTTGAATATACTATCTAGGTTGCTCATCACTTTTCTTCCAAGAAGTAAGCATCTTTTAATTTCATGGCTGCAGTCACCATCTGCAGTGATTTTGGAGCCCCCCCCCAAAAAAAATAGATGGGGAAACAGTGTCAGACTTTATTTTTCTGGGCTCCAAAATCACTGCAGATGGTGACTGCAGCCATGAAATTAAAAGACGCTTACTCCTTGGAAGAAAAGTGATGACCAACCTAGAGAGCATATTCAAAAGCAGAGACATTACTTTGCCAACTAAGGTCCATCTAGTCAAGGCTATGGTTTTCCCAGAAGTCATGTATGGATGCAAGAGTTGGACTGTGAAGAAAGCTGATCACCGAAAAATTGATGCTTTTGAACTGTGGTGTTAGAGAAGACTCTTGAGAGTCCCTTGGACTGCGAGGAGTTCCAGCCAGTCCATTCTGAAGGAGATCAACCCTGGGATTTCTTTGGAAGGAATGATGCTAAAGCTGAAACTCCAGTGCTTTGGCCACCTCATGTGAAGAGTTGACTCATTGGAAAAGACTCTGATGCTGGAAGGGATTGGGGACAGGAGGAGAAGGGGACAGCAGAGGATGAGATGGCTGGATGGCATCACTGACTCAATGGACTTGAGTTTGAGTGAACTCCGGGAGTTGGTGATGGACAAGGAGGCCTGGCATGCTGCAATTCATGGGGTCACATAGAGTCAGACTCGACTGATTGACTGAACTGAACTTCTTGAACCTAATGAAAATATAGCTAAGCAAGCATCACCATCAATCTATATTGAAAATCTTAATATTTAGGAAAAATGGTAAAAGTTTTTGTAACAGCAGTAACAAAATATGTTTTCTTTTTTTCAAGGAAGTTTCCTGTAGTTTGTGACTAGAGATAATATTTAGCAAAAATAAAAGTAATAGAAGTGATTTTGACTCAATGCAGCTAAAATCACAATGACTGTGTTCAACACCCTACTTCCGAAAGCAACAGGAAAAATAGAATTCTGCTGTTTTCTGATATTAACCCATTATGATTTTGTGAAATGTCCTGTATTTTATTTTTCTTGCAGTGTTCCTAATCACAGATGTTTGGGAATGACATCATGCAAATCTATTCTAAGCAGAATAGCAACATGGATTTTGTTATTGAGCCTGATTGTTTTGGTTAAACAAAACTCTTTGTCTAAAGATCTATCTTCTTATCTGAAAATATAAACAAACTGGATTAATTTTGTGTTGTTCCAAAATAATTTTGCTTCTGTTGGAATTCAGAAGAGGAGACATTTACAGGAAATCACATTCTGTCCTTCTTCCCTTCTAAATTACAAGCATGTTCTGCACAGGAACAGAGCAGATAGTGAACACTAATACTCCAAGACCTAAACAGAACAGCAAAATATATAAATCCAGGTCCTTACCCAAGACTGTCACATCTAATGAACAAGCTAAACTAATATCTCCAAAGTACACACTGTATGACCATTCCTTCTCAAGTTTGGCCTTTGCTGTGTACTTTACTTATTCAGAGATAGGAGAAGATATTATAGCCTTTTGAGGGCTTCTCTGGTGGCTCAGTGGTAAAGAATCCTGCCAATGCAGGAGATATACATTCATTCCTTGAGATGAGAAGATTTCCTGGAAAACAAAATGGTGACCCACTCCAGTATTCCTGCTTGAGAAACCTCATGAACAGAGGAGCTGGTGGTCTACAGTTCATGGGGTCATAAGAGTAGGACTTGACTTAGTGACGAAACAGCAGTAGCAGCAGCAAGATTCAGAAACATGAAGTTAAGCCTCTTAGAAATCCAGAGCAAAAGAAAAGAAGCTTATACATCTCTCCAGGCAGAAATAAATATACTGAACTTGTGAAATGATGACAGCATTGACTCCGTAAAGCAGGAGAAAACTCTATTGCAAACATGGAGAGTGGGCTGTTTGGAGGGGTCCTGAAAATTTAGGGCAGTATGAAATAGAAGCTAGCAAGTGAAAAATCTTGGTAGGACATAGAAACTGAAAATGGTGCTTAGGAAAAATTAGTAGCAAAGGGTTGATGGAGACTGGACTATCACATACGCCACAGTGAGATCACTCCCATCAAAGCTGAAAAATTACTAACGGAGAGGAAGAGTTTGTGATACACATTTCATTTCAAGAGATATTTTATAGACATGGAGTAAAGGCAAAATATTTTATTTATTTACGTTTGGAGGCCTGCTTTTTAGTCATATAACACTAGGGCACACTCCCCTATAGTAATTCAAAATGCATTAATGCTGATGGTAGTTGTTTTGACCCAAGCAAGTCAAAGAGTTAATTTTATTAAATTAAGTCATTCAAAGCCATGTCTCTCAGGGAATTAACAGATAAGCACTAGCTACATGAGAAAATGAATGCTATGTCAAGGCAGTGCCAGAGCAGGGGCCAATTATGATTTAGCATAATTGAACAAATCCTAGGTGCAGCCTACCTCATGTTTCAGTATGAATTTATTAAATGCATTTTGATCCCTGAAGACTACTAGAAGCCATATTTAATTTGCGTGGAAGTTAAATCTGTGGTTGGGCTACATATATAAGCTAAAAATAATTTATTTTGTGTGTTTGTTTTCATTGCATTCTCACCCTTGACGTTCTGCTTGTCTTGTCTATTTTTTCCCACTGAGAACTGACTCATTTTCATGTCAGCTCTTTGCTGGTGATCTGAAATATCCTATGTGTTGCTCTCAGAGTTTTCAGATTATGTGGGGGGAAAGCAGAGATTTTTTCCTCTTCTCTTTTTTTTGGGAGGGAATGGGGAATACAATTTCACATCTAAGCCAACAGATTCTCTTTAAATTTTCCACCCAAATGCCAACCCTTTCTTCATTAAAATCTTGTCTTAATATTTCAACAGGGTTTAGATCTTGAAGTCACCTGTGCTTTTTCATTGATGAGTTGTAGAATTATATTCGGAAGCCTTAAATGTTTGTTTTCTGATTACATCACTTCTTTCCCCTCTCACCAGTCCCTTAAGGATATCTTTGTTTGCTTATGTGAAAAGGAGAAAAAGAAGAGGGGAGTGGGGAAGATTCAAAGAAATCTCTTGCTTTCAGGTCAAAGAATATTTGGATGGCTGCATACAGAGCTGAAGTTGTTCTGCTACTGAAGAATCAATAGCATGGTGGGGTGGAGGGTTAAAAAAAAAGAGGTGATAAAAGATGGTATTGGAACGAGTTATCTTCAATTCTGAATGATAACCTCACCAGATAGAGTATGCTGTGTTTTGTTTTTGTTGTTTTTGTTTTTCCATACAGCACCTCTAATATATCATATCACTCCTTCTCTTCTATCTTGCAGAGTTTCTGCTGAAAAATCTGCTGATAGTTTCTGTTTTTTTCTCTTGCTGCTTTTAAAATTCTCTCTCCAACTTTTGACATTTTAATTATAACATTTCTTGATGTGGCTGTTTTTGGGTTCATTGTGTTTGGAACTCTCTGTTCTTCCTGGACCTGGATATCTGTTTCCTTCCCCAGGTTAGAGAAGATTTTAAACATTATTTTTTTCAAAAAAGTTTTTGACTCCTTTCTCTATTTTCTCTCCTTCTGGTACCCCTATAATGAAAATACTAATATGGTTAATGTTGTCTCCGAAGTTTTTTATGCTATCCTCATTTAAATTATTTTTCTTTTTGTATTCCAATTGGGTGATTTCTGCTATGTTCTTTTCAGATCACTGATCCATTCTTCTCTATCATCTACTCTGTTGTTGATTTCTTCCAGCATACTTTTTGTTTCAGTTACTGTATTCTTCAGCTCTGATTCTTTTTTCTTATAGTTTCTGACTCTGTATCATTATAATCTTTTTCTATCAAAGCTACACTATGTATCACCTCACACATCAATCAGAATTGTCATCATCAAAAAAATCACAAATAATAAATGCTGGAGAGGATGTGGAGAAAAGGGAGGCCTTCTACACTGTTGGTTGGAATACAAATTGTTATAGCTACTATGGATAAATTATCGAGGTTCCTTAACAAACTAAAAAGAGAGCTACCATACGATCTAGTAATCCAAATTGTGGGCATATATCCAGAGAAAACCATAATCGAAGATATATGCACCCCAATGTTCATTGCAGCACTTGGCTACTTACAATAGTCAAGACATGGAAATAACCTGAATCTCTGTCAACAGAGGAATGGAAAAAAGGATGTGTCATGTATATACAATGGAACGTTACTCAGCCATTAAAAAGAATAAAGCAATGCCATTTACAGCAATATGGATGGAACTAGAGCTTATTGTGCTGAGTGAAGTAAGTCAGATAGAGAAAGAGAAATATTGTATGTCCCTTATATGCAGAATCTAAACGGTGCAAATGAACCTATTTATAAAACAAGAGTAGAGTCACAGATATAGAAAACAAACTTGTGGTTCCCAGCGGGTAAGTGGGAGAGGGATAAATTGGGATTGACATATATGCACTGCTATATATAGAATAGATAACTATTAAAAAACAACTGAATAGCACAGGAAACTATTCAATACTCCATAATGACCTATATGAGAAAAGAATAAAAAAAGAGTGAATACATGTGTATGTATAATTGACTCATTTTGCTATATAACAGAAACTAACACAACATTGTAAATCAACTACATGACAATTTTTAAAAAAAATAACATTAAAATATATTTTTCTGAGGGTTAGTCTTGTTATTTTGTTAAGAAAATATTTTTCTTTTTCCTCATTTTGCTTGGCTCTCTGTGCTTGATTCTATGTATTAGGCAAAACTTATTTTTCTCAGTCTTGTAGAAGTGGACTTGTATAGGTCCTTCTTAACTGAGCCTGCCATAGCTCTTGATTATCTCTTGAATCGTTTTGGTTGTACATACCACGTGATTTATTCATAATATGGCCTTATTGTTGAAGGTGGGCAGAGACCTGTCAGTGATCCAAATGAAGGAATCTTATTTAACATTTAATTAAGGCTGATTACATTCCAGATTCTCAGGCAGCAGCTTTAAAACTGTGACGATATATACCATTCTGCAAGCTACAGTCATAACTCCTGCTGGCCTTCAGACCAGATTTTGGAGGTGTCCCCTAGATGATAGCTGTAAAATGTGGATCCCCTTTCTGGAGAATCTTGTTGAGCAGTAGCAAGGCCAAGGGCATACACAAGCATAGTGTCTCTCTGCTTATTTGCCTTGGGAGTACTGTCTTAGGCACATCCTCCTCTTGAACCATCTTGAAAGTAAGAAAGGTTTTATTATGCTCATATAGATAATCATTTTCATTTCTGCCTTAAGATAGAGTTTAGAAGAAGCAGACTACCCTCGCTAAAAGGAGAAACCTCTTTGTGATGAAATTCTGCGTTCATCAGGCCAAAAACAGGAGATTCAAAACTTCTCAGATATATTAAAAAAAAAAAAAAAAAAAGAATGCTCAGAAATTTCACAAACCTCTGAGGGTGATATTTAAGTTGTGTGTACTAATATTTTAAATAGAGAACAATAGAGTAATAGCAACTTCTTTTAACTAATTCTAAAACTCTGGGTAATAGCAAGTCATATTGTATTTTGTAAGAAATCACATTAGGTCTAATAGAAAAGAGGGAGTCAACCCTAATTTTAACAAGCACTTAATAAGATACAGGGCTATGAAAAGACAAAAAAAAAATTACATTAAATTATCTAGATCTGAGAAAATTTCCAGACTGTTGACTTCATTTTAGTTGCCGATTCAGCGACATACTTAGCAACATAAGTAGTCCCCACAGCACAGAAATGGAATAATTTTACAAAAGGCAGATGAGGAATTCAAAACCACTTTGGATTTCATATTTTTGTTGAAATTTAATTGAAGAACTTACAGAAGTGAAGAGTATGTGAAGAAGTAGTGCATAAAGCTATCTCATTTTTTAAAATAATTCAATAACTGGTTCCTCAGCTTCCTACAGCATCACATCATTGTGATTTCCTGATGTCTTATATCACTAGGGTCATATAGATTACATACCAACACATTATTAATTTAAAGTAAAAAGGTTGAAAGCAAAGACAAATGGCTCTTTTAAAATGACAGTGTCATCTATATTCAGTGTTGTTCTTAGTAAAATATGACAGCTTGCAGCACTCTTTTCTCCTTCCTTGTTATCTAGACAGTCTCATGCTAGTTGAGTATTTAAGATTTGTTAGAAATGGTTTAGTAAATTACATGAAGAAAAAAAATGTTATATAACAGATTCTCATCAAAAGGGTCACGCTCCATTGTCTTCAAACTTTGAAAAGCTAAAGCATTATTAGTTGAAATATTTTTAAAATGTCATTTTTTAATCAGTCCCTATCACAGATTTAACTCATATAAAGTAAAAAAGAGACATTAAATCCAAATAAATTTGGTTACCTAGAACTATTAAAATTATCCATTAGCTGAAGTATCACAAGTATAGCAAAAAATGTCCATTGTATTGCTTCTTAATACTAAACCTTTATGAATGCTTCAGAACTGTTCATAAATATAAACACTTTGATCAGTCTGAATTCACCTCATCAGATTATACCTTAACTATTCTATATTAAAACTTGAATTTACATATTATTTGTTGCATTTCAGATATTTTTCTTACTTAGAAAAATGCATTTCTATGTTTGGAGAACTCACAGTCAAGAGGGGAAGACGGACAAATAAACAACAATTTAAAATACAGTTAGAAATATTAATTTTGCTTGCATATATAATGCACTTTTGGAAATCAAGGGGGGAGAAGTGACTTCCAGAAGGTTTGGAGTGATTCAAGGAGGCATGGTTAAGAAATTATTCATGGAATTGGAGTAAGTCAAAATGAACCTTTGATCATATTTTTTTTTTGCATATAATTCCCTGTTCTTCAGAAATGTTTTCCTTCATATTTTTAATGAAGTCTACTCTAAACTTGTATTTCATTTTTCAAGTTTATAATTTTACATTGTATATTTCAATCTTCAGTTATCAAAGAAATCTAGTAGAAAAAGTATTTTCCCTTGTATGGGAAACATGAATTTGGGTAAGATTTTCCTTAGTAAAAACATATTTATTATGTCATTAAGTTGAAAAGTGGTAACTAATATAAAATCATCTTAAAAGTACAATTTTATCAGTATTATACAAAGTTATTGGTTAAATAAGAATATTCAAACAGTAACTGAAGAAAAGCACCCTAAAGAAACAGGTGGTCATTATCACTAGTGTTTTGAATGCTCCAATATTTCTTGCCTATTTAAGAAAGAAAGGTGAGAGTTATGAAAAAATATCACTCTTCCACAAGGGTCTTTGAAAATGATAACAGTTTAAATAAGTAAACACATAGTTCAATACCTAAGACAGACAAATATTTTAAAAACTATAAGAAAACAAAAATATAGATAAAAAGAGACAGATGATATGATAAAATAATAAAACTTCAATGGAGTGAATAGCCTTTTACAGCAAAATTCATGTCTCTTATAAGAATTTAATAAAACTAGTTATACAACATTAAATCTCAGAATGTAAAGCATCATAAGTTCATATTATGAAAAAGTGTTATGACATGGCCATTTTTAAGTCAAAACTGTCCTTTTCCTAATTCAGTTAAGTTCAGTTCAGTCTCTCAGTGTCAAACTCTTTGCGACCCCATGAATTGCAGCACGCCAGGCCTCCCTGTCCATCACCAACTCCCAGAGTTCACCCAAACTCATGTCCATTGAGTCAGTGATGCCATCCAGATATCTCATCCTCTGCCATCCCCTTCTTTTCCTGCCCCTAAGTCCTCCCAGCATCAGAGTCTTTTCCAAGGAGACAACTCTTCACATGAGGTGGGCAAAGTATTGGAGTTTCAGCTTCTTTTCCTAATTAATTATATTTAAAAATCATATTCTCCCCATTTTAATGAAGTAAATCTTTTAAGGTGATTTCAAATCACTATCATTATATTTTCCTTTTCATAGTGTTCAAAATTCATTAAAACTCCTAAGGAATCTAAGTTCAGGTTTCAGTAACCAGTGATGTTTGAAAATCATCAAAAGCTATATCTCTACAAACTTAATCAGACAATGAATTTATACTGTCATTATTGTTTGTGATGTGCTTTTATTTATATCATCTCCTTTATTTATGTGTTAGCTTCCCCACAATGAAGTTACTACTTAGCATATTAAATAAAAGTAGAAACTGGTTAATTAGCTCCCTGAGAGTCACAGAAACATTAAGCATTAGGATAAAAAAAATTCAAATCCAGGTATTTTACTCCTAGCTTAGCATTCTCTTCTTCCTAAAAAATCTAATAAAATAAAGAGCATGCTTTTCATGTGAACTTACTATATCTGTATAAATATAAATGTCTGATCTTTAGAGCAGCACTGGAATGACTTTCAGGAGATACCCCATGTCCATGGGCAGAGAAGCCCCAGCAAAATGGTAGACACTGGAGTGGCAGCTGCTCAGCACTCGAGCAGCAGCTGTGCAGAGCTGGACTAAGGAGATACCTCATGTCCAGGGCCAAGGAGAAGCCCCAGAAAGATGGGAGAAGGGACAAATCTGCATTTAGAATCAAGCCCCATACACACCAGAGATGCTTAAAGGGCTCAAACAAATCTTTTGCACACCAAGACCCAGAGACCCTACAGAGACTGAGACAGACTTGTGTTTGAGTATCTCCTGTGGAGGTACGGGCCAACAGTGGATGGCTGCAGGAGCAGAGGCTCTGGGTGCTGTAGACCTGGGTATGGCATAAGCCCTTTTGGAGGAGGTCACCATTAACCCCACCATAGAGCTGCCAGAACTTATACAGGACTGGGGAAACAGGCTCTTGGAGGGGACAAACCAAACCTGTGTGTACCAGGACCCAAGAGAAAGGAGCAGTGACCCACAAGAGACTGGTCCAGACTTGCCCATGAGCATCTGTGAGTCTCCAGCAGAGGTGTGGGTTGGCAGTGGCCTGCTGCAGGGTTGGGGCATTGAGTGCAGCAGTGCATGGGGCCTTTTGAAGTAGGTCGCCATTATCTTCATTACCTCCACCATAATTGGGCTTCAGGTCAGAAAACAGGGAGGGAACACAGTCACACCAATCAAAAGAAAACTGGATTAAAGATTCACTGAGTATGGCCTCACTCAACAGAACAAAACCCAGTTTCCCCCTCAGTCTCTCCCATCAAGAAGCTTCCTTAAACCCCTTATCCTTCTCCATCAGAGGGTAGCAGACTGAAATCCACAATCACAGAAACTAATCCATCTGACCACATGGACCACAGCCTTGTCTACCTCAATGAAACTATGAGCCATGCTGTGTAGGGCCACCCAAGATGGACAGGTCATGGTGGAGAGTTCTGACAAAACGTGGTCCACTGGAGAAGGGAATGGCAAACCACTCCAACATTCTTGCCTTGAGAACTCCATGAATAGTATGAAAAGACAAAAAGATAGGACACTGAAAGATGAAATCCCCAGGTCGGTAGGTGCCCAATATGCTACTGGAGATCAGTGGAGAATTAAATCCAGAAAGAATGAAGAGACAGAACCAAGGCAAAAACAACACGCAGTTGTGGATGTGATGAGATGGAAGTAAAATCTGATGCTGTATAGAGCAATATTGCATAGGAATCTGGAATGTTAGGTATATGAACCAAGGTAAATTGAAAGTGGTCAAAAGGAAATAGCAAGAGTGAAAATTGACATTTTAGGAATCACAAACTAAAATGGCCTGGAATGGGTGAATTTAACTTCTATCACCATTATATCTACTACTGTGGGCAAGAATCCCTTAGAAAAAATGAATTAGCCATCATAGTCACCAAAAGAATTTGAAATGCAGTATTTGGATATAATCTCAAAAATGACAGAATGATCCGTTCATTTCCAAGGTCAACCATTCATTATCACGGTAATCCAAGTCTATGCCCTGAACAAGTAATGCTAAAGAAGCTGAAGTTGAATGGACCTTCTAGAACTAACATACAAAAAAGATGTCCTTTTCATTATAGGGGACTGGAAGACAGAAGCAAGAAGTCAACAGATACCTGGAGTAAACAGGCAGCTTTGGCCTTGGAGTACAGAATGAAGCAGGGCAAAAGCTAATAGAGTTTTCCAAGAGAACACATTGATCTTAGCAAACACCTTCTTCCAAAAATACAAGAGAAGACTCTACACATGGACATCACCAGATGGTTGACAGTGAAATCAGATTGATTATGTTCTTTGCAGCAAAGATGGAGACGTTCTAAGAGTCATCAAAAACAAGACTAGGATCTGACTGTGGCTCAGATAATGAACTCCTTATTGCGAAAATCAGACTTCAATTGAAGAAAGTAGGGAAAACCACTAGACAATTCAGTTATGTCCTAAATTAAATGCCTTACAATTATACAGTGGAAGTGACAAATAGATTCAAGGATTTGATCTGATAGACAGAGTGCCTGAAGAACTATGGGCAGAGTTTCCTGACATTGTACAGGAGGTAGGGATCAAGACCATCCCCAAGAAAAATAAATGCAAAAAGGCAAAATAGTTGTCTAAGGGGGCCTTACAAATAGTTGTGAAAAGAAAAGAAGCAAAAGGCAAAGGAGAAAAGGAAAGATAAACCCATCTGAATACAGAGTTTCAAAGAATAGCAAGGAGAGATAAGAAAGATTTCCTCAGTGATTAATGCAAAGAAATAGAGGAAAACAATAGAATGCAAAAGACTAGAGATGTCTTCAAGGAAAGAGAGATACCAAGGGAACATTTGTCATGCAAAGATGGGCACAATAAAGCCCAGAAAGGTATGGATCTAACATAAGCAGAAGATATTGAGAAGAGGTGGCAAGAATACACAGATCTATACAGAAAAGATTTCACAACCCAGATAATCACAATAATATGATGATTCACCTAGAGCCAGACATCCTGCAATACAAAGTCAAGTGGGCCTTAGGAAGCATCACTATGAACAAAGCTAGTGGAGGTGATGGAATTCCAGTTGAGCAATTTCAAATCCTAAAGGATGATGTTGTGAAAATGTTGCACTCACTATGCCAGCAAATTTGGAAAACTCAGCAGTGGCCACAGGACTGGAAAAGGTCAGATTTCATTCCAATCCCAAAGAAAGGCAATGCCAAAGAATGCTCAAACTGCACTCATCTCACATGCTAGCAAAGAAATGCTCAAAATTCTCCAAGCCAGGCTTCAACAGTTCCAGCTGGATTTAGAAAAGGCAGAAGAATCACAGATCAAATTGCCAACAAAGGGTGGATCATCAAAAAAGAGAGAGCGTTCCGGAAAAACAACTATGCACTCACTATGCCAGCAAATTTGGAAAACTCAGCAGTGGCCACAGGACTGGAAAAGGTCAGATTTCATTCCAATCCCAAAGAAAGGCAATGCCAAAGAATGCTCAAACTGCACTCATCTCACATGCTAGCAAAGAAATGCTCAAAATTCTCCAAGCCAGGCTTCAACAGTTCCAGCTGGATTTAGAAAAGGCAGAAGAATCACAGATCAAATTGCCAACAAAGGGTGGATCATCAAAAAAGAGAGAGCGTTCCGGAAAAACAACTACTTCTGCTTTATAGACTATACCAAAGCCTTTGACTGTGTGGATCACAAGAAACTGTGGAAAATTCTTAAAGAGATGGGAATGCCAAAGCATCTGACCTGCCTTCTGAGAAATCTGTATGCAGATCAGGAAACAACAGTTAGAACTGGACATGGAAAAACAGACTGGTTTAAAATTGGGAATGGTTTATGTCAAGGCTGCATATTGTTACCCTGCTTATTTAACTTATATGCAGAGTATATTATGAAAAACGCTCGACTGGATGAAGCACAAACCGGAATCAAGATTGCTGGGAGAAATAATCACCTCAGATATGCAGATGACACCACACTTATGGCAGAAAGAGAAGAAAAACTAATGATTCTCTTGATGAAAGTGCAAGAGAAGAGTGCAAAAGATCATGGCATCCAGTCCCATTACTTCATGGCAAATAGATGAGGAAACAATGGGAACAGTGACAGACTTTATTTTTTGGGGCTCCAAAATCACTGCAGATGTTGACGCCAGCCATGAAATTAGAAGATGCTTCTCCTCGGAAGAAAATTTATGACCAACCTAGACAGCATATTAAAAAGCAAAGACATTACTTCACCAACAAAGGTTGGTCTAGTCAAAGTTTTGGTTTTTCTAGTAGTCATGTATGGATGTGAGAGTTGGACTATAAAGAAAGGTGATCACTGAAGTACTGATGCTTTTGAACTGTGTTGTTGGAGAAGATTCTTGAAAGCCCCTTGGACAGCAAGGAGATCCAACAAGTACATCCTAAAGGAAATCAGTCCTGAATATTCTTTGGTAGAATTGATGCTAATGCTTCAACTCCAATACTTTGGCTACTGATGTTAAGCACTGACTCATTGGAAAAGACCTCAGTGCTGGGAATGGCTGAAGATGGGAGGAGAAGGCAATGAGAGAGGATGACATGGTTGCATGACATTACCGAATCTATGAACATGAGTTTGAGTAAGCTTCAGGAGTTAGTGATGGACAGGGAATCCTGGAATGCTGCAGTCCATGGGGTCGCAAAAGTCAGACATGACTGAGCAACTGAACTGAACTGATCTTTGAGGAAGATTATTTGCAAAGATATCAGTCATACTCATGGTAACTCTCTTTGGTAAAATAAACATTTATATATGATTCAAATTCTATAATAAGACATTAAAAAACAAAGGTAATAAGTAACTAATTGTTTAATATTTGTTCCAAAAGGAGAAGCATCAGAAATATCTGCTGTGGGAGAATTTTATTACCTTGTCCAGTTGGTGTCTGACTTGGTTAGTCACGTATGATGCCTCACTCTGTGGGAAAGTTATGTTTTTAACA
>SJXQ01007656.1:0-49681 GCA_006408695.1 Aepyceros melampus
ATATATGCGAGATAGCAAAAGAGACACAGATGTATAGAACAGTCTTTTGGACTCTGTGGGAGAGGGCGAGGGTGGAATGATATGGGAGAATGGCATTGAAACATGTAAATTATCATATGTGAAACTAATCGCCAGTCCAGGTTCGATGCATGAGACAAGATGCTCGGGGCTGGTGCACTGGGATGACCCAGAGAGATGGAATGGGAGGAAGGTGGGAGGGGGGTTCAGGATGGGGAACACATGTATACCCATGGCAGATTCAAGTCAATGTATGGCAAAACTAATACAATATTGTAAATAAATAATACATTTTTTAAAAAGGGAAAAAAATCTTTTTTTTTTTAAATTTCTACCATCTGTATCATTGTGTTCATTTTGAAGCAAAAATTTTGTCAGGATATTTGTAAATAACAGAAACATAAATGATATTTCTTTTAACAGTCATTTTTCACAAGTAGTTATCTAGCATATTGCTTGATACTCTTGGCAGTCTTTTTGCTAATAATGTTGACACCTGTTTTAGCTTTTTTAAAAAATTCATTTTATTGAGTTTGATTTTTATAGAGCAATCTTTCATATTTGGTTGCCTGAACACTTTTTATTATTAATATGTAATGTACTTACCCCTTCTTCAATTTTCACTCATGAGTTTCTCTCTAAAAAGTAAACTCTGTTGACATGTGCTGTTGTTTTGATTTCACAACTTACCCATGCCAGAGATAGTTTCCATACTAAGTTTGATCTCTTGCAGATGGAGAACAAAACCAGTACTAAATAAGTGAACTTTCTATGCCTATACTTAAGACAAAAGAAAACAAACAAAAGCTTCTCCTGGATCTAATACTCCTAGGTGACTAAAAATTCTGTGAACCTGTGGAATCTGGAATGTACTGGTAACAGAGCTGGGATTACCTAATGGAGTCTTGGATTATGATTTTGAAATAGGAGGTTAAAGCTCTACTGTATTCCAGAACAACCTAAAGTGTGGAGTTGCTCCCTTAGAAGAAAATTCATAATTTATAGTATCTATGGTAAAAGTATGTGATTCTGAATATGCAGTTATGTGTTAAGAGTGAATGCATGAAATCAGATCTAGCATTACTGTCCTGACGTGATCACTTTTGTCACCTGCTTCTAACACTGAAGAGACCTTCATGGTTCCTCAGCCTCCATGGTTCCTTCATGGTTCCTCAGAGGTGATTTGCTGCTGCTTTATAACAAGTATGATGAAGACACTTGTCCCTTTTCTCTGTCTCTAGCTCTGACCTCATTTATTTAAATTCTGACGTTAACTCCTGACAGAGCTTCAGTTTACATTCCAGCTCACCTATATCTCCATGCCCTCACTTGTGCAAGTCGCTTCAGGCATGTCTGAATCTTTTATACCCTAGGACTGTAGCCCACCAGGCTCTTCCATCCACAAGATTCTCCAGGCAAGAAAACTGGTGTGGGTTACCATGCTCTCTTACAGGGGATCTTTCTGACCCAGGGATTGAACTCGCATCTCTTACATCTCCCACATCGGCAGGCACGTTCTTTACCACTAGCTGCATCTGGGAAGCCTGCTATAGCTCCTTAGTTATAATTTATTTGCGGCTTATAAGTAGTGATAATGGCAAAGAAACCCGATGAAAGATTTTTATTTCTAAATAAATTCCTAAGTTTATTTCAAAATATAAAGTTTGTAAATAATAAAAGTTTTTTCTTTAATAATAATGACATCCCTAAATAACTTTGACATTTCCTAGTTTTCTAACTACCGTGCTGGTAAAGACAACTAAGATACTGGGAAACAAAAAGATTAACCTATACCATGTGATGGAAAGTTGTTTGTTTATATATATAATTTATGCATTCATTTCAGCTTTATTTTTTTTAATTGATTTATTTTTTGGCTGTAGTGGGTCTTCATTGCTGCACACAGGCTTTTCTCTAGTGTCTGCAAGTTGGGGCTACTCTTCACGAACTTCTCATTACAGTGGCTTCTCTCGTTGTGAGACACAGGCTCTGGGCACGTGGGCTTCAGTAGTTGTGGTGCATGGAATCAGTAGTTGCAGCTCACAGGCTCTAGAACGCTGGCTCAGTCGTTGAGGTGCATGAGTTTAGTTGCTCTGCGACATATGGGTCTTCCCAGACCAAGAGTGGAACCGGTGTCCCCTGCATTGCAAGGTGGACTGTGAACCACTGGACCACCAGGGGAGCCCCTGGCTTTTGTTTTATTTTTGAATTCCAGTGGATTTTTTTTTCTCATTTTTCATAAATTTCTGACATTAGGTACTCAAACTAAATTTACAAAAATCTATCAAGTTTACTAAACATATTTATGATTTTGGGGGGTAAAATAAAGCCTGCATATTACATGATAGCCATTCTTATCTGGCTTCTAGGCAATTTCTATTGATTGTGGAAGGCCAAGAACCCTGGTTGGTATCAAAATTCCTGTGGTATATAGTGATCATTCAGTGAAAGGTAACAATTATATTTTTTAAAAAAGAAGAGGAAATAAGTTCCTGAGAATCAGGAGACCTTGTCCTGGAATTGCTTCTGTTTTGTGATTCTAAACAGGTCACGTAACTTCTCTGGGATTTGGTTTCCTCATCAGTGATGGGAGAGGATTGAAGTATGTGATCTCTCTTCCCTTCCTGTCTTACACTGGAATAGTCTCACACTCTATTTTAAGGCTTCTGGGATGTGTGTTGTGGAAATAAATTCACAAACTGAAATCCAGGTATATATATCCCTACTTCCATCTTTAATTTTTTTTATTGTTACTTTCAGTATTTAGCCCAAAATGAGGATCAAAGTAAATTCTTTTAGTTTATTCATCTTTTGTTATTCCAAAGGAACACCCAAACATGGGTCAGTGAGAAAAATGTTCAAACATTCGTAAACAATCAACTATCCTAACGTGAAGGCCAACCAAGCAGAATCCTAAACAGGGCAAGGCAATGAAAACAGTCTTAAGTTCTGGCTCGGACTCCTTTAAGGGGTCCAGAATTAGGATTCTTTGTTAACTGTATCCTTTTTATCTCCCTTCCTTTTATAGCAGTGTTTTATTGCTTAAGGCAAAAATGGTGTGGAAAGATAATGCAACTGACTCACTGAAACATAAATCTCAGCATCATGATTTAAACACTGTGACTTTGTATTGGGCAGATACCAAGCAGGGTGATCAGGCAACTTGACTCAATACCAGACTGCACAATCTGTGAAGGGCAACCTGATGTTTTGAGTGCCCAGACAAAGCCTGTTGCTAAAAAAAACTTAAATGTTGGTTGAAAAAAATCTTGATTGCATTCATGAGCTGGAATGCTCAGCCATGAAATCAAAGAAGGTGGTAAACCAGAGAAAGCAACAGAGTAGTACATTTTTTGAGTTTATTTCCTGACTTGGATGAATTTAAGGTTTGATATTTGTATCTTTGCAATTTTATGGGGCTGGGTAACACCCAGAGGGGAAAGAATGACACCTTTGCTGATAACCTGGCAGGAAAGGGAAATCTGGAGAAGTGGAAAACTGTCTACCAGTAATTTTCAAATGGAGTGTTCAGCTCTAGAGCTGTGTGCTTTGAATATTTCTTCCTTTGTCTCCATAAAATCCTTTGTCAAGTTCAATTTTCTCAGCAATATTTTTCTGTGAAGTGGATTCATTATTTTGTGTGTGACTGGGGAGGCTACTGGGGAGCTCAAAGAGAAGGACCAGGAGACACATGAAATCTGAGTTGCATTTACACATGATCTCCTGATTTAAGCTGCCAAGGATACTTTTTCAACTATAGGGGGAAAGGAAGCAAAGATTGAATGGACTGAGTCAAAACCGAAAGGCTGTTTTCCCTAAAAACTCAGCATGACTTTAGGGTTCAGTTCAGTTCAGTTCAGTCGCTCAGTCGTGTCCGACTCTTTGCGACCCCATGAATCGCAGCACACCAGGCCTCCCTGTCCATCACCAACTCCCAGAGTTCACCCAGACCCATGCCCATGGAGTCAGTGACGCCATCCAGCCATCTCATCCTCGGTCATCCCCTTCTCCTCCTGCCCCCAATCCCTCCCAGCATCACAGTCTTTTCCAATGAGTCAGTTCTTCGCATGAGGTGGCCAAAGTACTGGAGCTTCAGCTTCAGTATCATTCCTTCCAAAGAAATCCCAGGGCCGATCTTCAGAATGGACTGGTTGGATCTCCTTGCAGTCCAAGGGACTCTCAAGAGTCTTCTCCAACACCACAGTTCAAAAGCATCAATTCTTCGATGCTCAGCCTTCTTCACAGTCCAACTCTCACATCCATACATGACTACTGGAAAAACCATAGCCTTGACTAGACGGACCTTAGTCGGCAAAGTAGTATCTCTGCTTCTGAATGTGTTATCTAGGTTGGTCATAACTTTTCTTCCAAGGAGTAAGCGTCTTTTAATTTCATGGCTGCAGTCACCATCTGCAGTGATTTTGGAGCCCCAGAAAAATAAAGTCTGACACTGTTTCCATTGGTTCCCCATCTATTTCCCATGAAGTGATGGGACCGGATGCCGTGATGTTCGTTTTCTGAATGTTGAGCTTTAAGTCAACTTTTTGACTCTCCTCTTTCACTTTCATCAAGAGGCTTTTTAGCTTCTCTTCACTTTCTGCCATAAGGGTGGTGTCATTTGAATATCTGAGGTTATTGATATTTCTCTGAGCAATCTTGATTCCAGCTTGTGTTTCTTCCAGTCCAGCGTTTCTCATGATGTATTCTGCATAGAAGTTAAATAAGCAGGGTGACAATATACAGCCTTGACGTACTCCTTTTCCTATTTGGAACCAGTCTGTTGTTCCATGTCCAGTTCTAACTGTTGCTTCCTGACCTGCATACAGATTTCTCAAGAGGCAGGTCAGGTGATCTGATATTCCCATCTCTTTCAGAATTTTCCACGGTTTCTTGTGATCCACACAGTCAAAGGCTTTGGCATAGTCAATAAAGCAGAAAGTGCCACTTAATCCAGATGCCATGAACTAAGAAGAGAATCATCCTTCCGTCTTTGGCCTATAGCTGGGCATTCTCTGTGGAAGAAGTGCACAGTAGTCCTTTTGAGCCCACAGTCCTGAGCAGCCCTGAGCAACCCTGAGCCACAGTACAAGTTTTGACAGTAAAACAGTCATGCGTGTCAGGAGATATATTGTGGGCATGTGGACTTGCTATTGTTAGCCTGGAGGAAATAGAAAGACAGAGAGTCTAAGAAACTTGGTCAAGGTCGCAAAGTGAGGAAGTGACGAAACTAGGATTTGAACCCAGGCCACCTGACTGCAGAATCAGGTTCCTCACCACCGTACTAGATCCTAGAGGACATGTTCTGGAAATCAGACACCTGATATGTTCTCAGGCTCCACAACTGTATTCCATAGACTGTAAGCTCCATGGAAGTAAACCGGACAAGGCAAGGAATATGTGTCTACTCTGCTCATCAGTGTACACTCAGCAGCTGTTAAATGGTAGGTATTCAGTAAATATTTGTAGAATGAGTACAATGAGATGTATCACTGCATACGCAGGATGTCTTCTCTCATCCAGACTAGAATTCTCTACACTGTACAAGTCCATAGGATGTACAAGTCAGAGCAGAAGTATTTTTAAATTGTTGTTTTCCTTTGAAGGATAAAAGAGAATGATCTCTAATAAACTCATAGGGATTAAAGGAATATGACACAACACACCAACTTTATAAGTGAGCAACCAGACAAGAGTGGTAGGAATCTGCCAAGGTCGCACCATCCAGACAGACTAGGATGGTGTTAGAAAAGGCAAACCAAACATGTGTCAGGGAGTGGTGACAGAGAGAGAGAAAGAGAGAGGTCATCTCTATAACTAGTTTGTTCAAAATGTAAAAATCACAAAATCTAAAAAAACAGTTATCCTAATTTCAGCACATGGGTAAATTATGTGTTATTAAAAACACTAATGTGTTATTTGAATTACATAATGGGAGCAGTGGTGGACCCATAGTTTTTGTATGCTTGGGACCTAGAAAGATCTAAATCCTACCTAAACCAGAACCAGGAACTGGACTCAGACAGCTTCTCCTCCTCCCACCCCACAACTGTCAGTCTATGCATTCCCCTTGAAACAGCAAAATCCTGCAACGCCCTCCTGGGTCCAAGAGCCCCTCCATGCCTTCCATTTCCTGTTGGCAGAAAAAGGCTTCAATCTCATAGGCCTTCCCTGAGTTCCAAGGTACAGGTTCAAGCAGTTGCTAATTAGGTAAGTGAGAGAATGGAGAAACAAAGGAAAAGCAGACAAGAAAAAAAATAGTTCAGTGATAAAACACAATCCTAAACTTTATGATGGCGGAAACTTGAAAGAGTCTTTTACCACTCTGGATCTAGTTGCTTATATATAAAGTTGGTGTGTCATAGTCCCCTAATGTCCAGTTTCTCCTCAAGGGATACCCATAGCAATCCAACACACATCTTTGAGTTATTCGGCAGGAACTAAGACCCCCACCCAGATGGAGGGTGATGACTTCATTCTTCACACAAGCTAGTAGACTCCAGACTGGTCAGTACCAGGCTGATGATTGAGATTGCTGAAATACCACCCTGTTACCTCACCACCAGCCAAATCAGAAGAAAGTCGTGCACCCCACACCCCTCACCCCAGATGTTGCCTGTAAAATTCTTCCCTGAAAGCCATCAGAGTTCCAGTCTTCTGAGTAGGAGCTGCTTGTTCTCCTTGTTTGGCCCTGGCAGTAAACCTTTCTCTGTCTAAACTCAAATGTTTCTATTTGTTTGGCCTCTATGTGCGACAGGCACACAAACTTAGGTTCAACACCACTCTTTCTCCCTTCTGTTACATGGAGCTATTATGTCAGGGCCTGGCTGGATTCTGAAGGAAATGCTGAAGAAGGGGTGGGGTGCAGAGAAGGAATGTGGATGACAGATTCCCAGCCCATCATTCCTTTCCTTTTGCACAGGGAAGCCACACATGACACAGGGAAGAACTGGACTCATTAATCGTGTCCTTTGTCATACGTCCTTCTTCCCTTTTCCTCTTGCTTCTAACTTCCCTCTTCCCCTCACTTCCCAACCACAACAAGCGTGCTTTACTCTGAAATTTCAGACAGATCATAGGATTGGTGTGAACTGATGACACTGAGTGAGCCAGTGTGATGCGTTTTCCGTTAGTAGCTCAGAACCATGGTATTCTGCTGTTGCTGAAGTATTTGTTATCTTTCTTTTCCTTCCTTGTTTTCTAGTTCACTTCTCTTTTAGGGGGCATGGGTGGTAGGAAAGGAGAGAGACAATAGGAAACTCTCAATTAGAGGCCCTACCCTCTTTCTCTACCCTAGGGAAGGACTCAGGGGGTGGCGCTGAGCCTCTCCCATTCAATGTTCAAGAGGAAGCCTGTACCACACAGCAAATCCTCCCAAGTCACTATTGACTTTTCTTTAAGCTTTGTTTACAAAAATTTGTGACCATAGATAATCATCTAAGTCTTGTAACTAGAGGTGGCTCCAAGTTTTGTGGAGCCTGTTGTTGTTGTTCAGTCACTAAGTTGTGTCTGACTCGTTGGCACCCCGTGAACTGCAGCACACCAGGCTTTCCTGTCTTTCACTGAGTTTGTTCAAACTCATGTCCATTGTGTTGGTGAAGCCATCCAGCCATCTCATCCTCTGACGTCCCCTTCTCCTCCTGCCCTCAATCTTCCCCAGCATCAGGGTCTTTTCCAGTTAGTCTGCTCTTCACATCAAGTGGCCAAAGTATTGGCGTTTCAGTTTCAGCATCATCCTTCCAGTGAATATTCAGAGTTGATTTCCTTTCGGATTGACTGGTTTAATCTCCTTGCAGTCCAAGGCACTCTCAAGAGTCTTTTCCAGCACCACCTCTCCATTTCAAAAGCATCACTTCTTCAGCACTCAGCTTTCTTTATGGTCCAACTCTCATATCCATACATGACTACTGGAAAAACCATAGCTTTGAGTATAAGGACCTTTGGTGGCAAAGTGATGTCTCTGCTTTTTAATATGTTCTCTAGGTTTGTCATAGCTTTTCTTCCAAGGAGCAAGTATCTTTTGATTTCCTGGCTGCAGTCACTGTCCACAGTGATTTTGGAGCCCAAGAAAATAAAATTTGTCACTGTTTCCACATTTCTCCCCCATCTATTTGCCATGAAGTAATGGGACTGGATGCCATGATCTTAGTTTTTTGAATGTTGAGTTTTAAACTAGCTTTTAAACAGACATTTCTCCAAAGAAGACATACAGATGGCTAACAAACACATGAAAAGATGCTCAACATCACTCATTATCAGAGAAATGCAAATCAAAACCACAATGAGGTACCATTTCACCCCAGTTAGAATGACTGCTATCCAAAAGTCTACAAGCAATAAATGCTGGTGAGGGTGTGGAGAAAAGGGAACCCTCTTACACTGTTGGTGGGAATGCAAACTAGTACAGCCACTATGGAGAACAGTGTGGAGATTCCTTAAAAAACTGGAAATAGAACTGCCTTATGACCCAGCAATCCCACTGCTGGGCATACACACTGAGGAAACCAGAATGGAAAGAGACAGGTATACCCCAATGTTCACTGCAGCACTGTTTATAATAGCCAGGACATGGAAGCAACCTAGATGTCCATCAGCAGATGAATGGATAAGAAAGCTGTGGTACATATACACTATGAAGTATTAGCCATTAAAAAGAATACATTTGAATCAGTTCTAATGAGGTGGATGAAACTGGAACCTATTATCCAGAGTGAAATAAGCCAGAAAGAAAAACACCAATACAGTAAGTGAAGCTATCCAGGACATGGAAGCAACCTAGATGTCCATCAGCAGATGAATGGATAAGAAAGCTGTGGTACATATACACTATGAAGTATTAGCCATTAAAAAGAATACATTTGAATCAGTTCTAATGAGGTGGATGAAACTGGAACCTATTATCCAGAGTGAAATAAGCCAGAAAGAAAAACACCAATACAGTAAGTGAAGCTATTCAGTCGTGTCCAACTCTGCAGCCCCGTGGATGTAGCCCACCAGCCTCCTGCATCCATGGGATTGTCCAGGCAAGAATACTGGAGTGGGTTGCCATTTACTAATGCATATATATGGAATTTAGAAATATGGTAACGATAACCCTGTATGCGAGACAGCAAAAGAGACACAGATGTATTGAACTGTCTTTTGGACTTTGTGGGAGAGGGCGAGGGTGGGATGATTTGGGAGAATAGCATTGAAACGTATATAATATCATATGTGAAACGAATCGGAGTCCAGGTTTGATGCAGGATACAGGATGCTTGGGGCTGGTGCACTGGGGTGACCCAGAGAGATGGGATGGGGAGTCAGGTGGGAGGGGGGTTCAGGATGGGGAACACGTGTACACCTGTGGTGGATTCATGTTGATGTATGGCAAAACCAATACAATATTGTAAAGTAAAAAATATTTATATGAATAAAAATAATAAACAAGCTTTTTCACTCTTCTTTTTCACTCCCATCAAAAGGGGAGTGAAATGCTTTCTGCCACTCAGGTTCCTGTGAAGCCTAAAATATGTCCAGATTTGGGCTCCCCCCACTTTAAGAAAATAAAGACATAAAGTTAAAAATATAAAATTAGCACAGAACTTTAGAAGGAACCTCTATAAATCAAGTCCCTTAAACTACATGAAAGTAGCTTAAAGTATATTATCTTCAGGCTAAATCTTGGGAATGCTTTTGACTTTTAAACTGAAAGGTTTTATTTTGTGACTGTAAATAAGTTATGAGGGCAAAGATTGTTTTGTCTACCTTTTACACTTCTCCAACATTTAGCCATAGCACCTACTACTGGTGTTCATAAGTATTGGTCCATAAATTGTGTTGTTGTCAATGAAACAATCTGATAGGCAGGCATCATGCTAGGCTGATAGGATCAGTAAAAGAAGGGCTCTGGAAAATTTTTGGCCCTGGAAGCAGTGGGGACATAGGGAGGAAAGGTCTGTTCTATTTGAGAAAGAGGCAGAGGCAGAGTAATCAGAAAAAGCTTCAGAGACAAGTTGATCTGTGATTGAAACGTGAAAGATGGGTGAAGGTGTGGGGATAGTGTTGAAAGGCATTTAAAGCAGGGAGAGACGTATGAGCTGGAGGCTGCTGTCTGAAACCACATAAGGAGTTCGTGGAATTGTAAGCAGTTTGGTATGGGTGGAGTATGAAGCACCAAAAGATGAAAGGTTATTAGCAAAAGGTAGGGCTGAAAGGAAGGAAAAGGTGAAACCCCTGTGGGCTTCACAGGAGTTAGGACTTCAGCCTGTGAACCGTGGAGAGCTGTTGATGGCTTTAAAGCAGGAGAAAGGCATGATGTGCTTTTTCTGCACATTATTCTGGCACTTGCATGATAAACAGAGTGAGGCTGTGGCAGTGAGACACTTCAGACCCTGTTTCAGCGAAGGGCGATGATATGTGTGTGCTTAGTTTCTCAGTCATTCCAGTTCTTTGCGACCCCATGGACTGTGGCCCACCAGGCTCCTCCGTCCATGGGAATCTCCAGGCAAGAACACTGGAGTGGGTTGCCATGCCCTCTTCCAGGGGGTCTTCCCCACCCAGGGATCAAACCCGGGTCTCCCACGTTGCAGGCAGATTCCTTCCTGTCTGAGCCAGCAGGGAAGGGAGATGAGGGGCTGGTCAAATGCTGTGACAGCGGATGTGGCAGGGCAGGCAGATAACTAGAGACTCTAAGGAAGGAGCTTTCAGTGTTCAGTGATTAATATGTTGAGTAAGGGTTGGGGTAAGAGGGGAAACTAGAGCAATGATTCGAGGCCTGGCAGAGGTAGCTGGGCACCTAGAGAGACATGTAGGAGAATGAGCAGGCTATGGGGGGAAGGGAAGTCTTTTTGAAATCCATGATGTTTGAGAGCCACCCAAACAGTGAAGTCTAGTATGATTCAGGGCTGAAGTGGACAGGATCATTGAGTCAGGCTTAGATATGGATCGGCTATCACCACAGGGAGGCAGTTGTAATTGGGTTACTCAGGGAGAGCCTTCAGAAAGAGGAGAGCAGGGGCGGGCAGGGTTGGAGCACTCACATTAAGAAGGCATTTCCATATCTGCTCTTTTGGAATATTTTGGTACCTGCTACCTGTGTCAAATGGCACAGGTGGTTCCAAGATGCTCTTTCAGACTCTTCTCTTCTCTGGCTAAGAAATACTGAGCTGTGTCCTAGTTGAATCCTACCTAATTCTCACATGGAGAAAATTTACTCATTTCCCCACTGTGTCTACTATTTCCAGCACACATCACAGTTTATTTTAATAGGTGGCGATGGTGGTGGTTTAGTTGTTAAGTCATGTCTGATTCTTTGCAACCCCGTATTCTGTAGCCCACCCTCCTCTGTCCATGGGATTTTCTGGCCAAAAATATTGAAGTGGGTAGCCTATCCCTTCTCCAGCGGATTTTCCCCATTCAAGGATCAAACCTGGATCTCCTGAATTGCAGGCAGATTCTTTACCAACTGAGCCGCCAAGGAAGCCCTATTTTAATAGGTGGTTTTATTATTTTTTTGTCTCCTTCTCTAATTGGGAGCTCCATGAAAGCAGGGAATTGTAGTTCCCATGTTTGTTCCAGTGCCTGGCTCACTATAGATGGTCAGTAAATAGTCTCCAAAGTGGATGACAGTGGATGGAAGTGGGTGTCTGCAGGTGACTGTCCCTGGAGAAGAGAACTAAATGGGGATCCAGTTAATTCCCCTGGGAGAAGTCCTTGCTAAGCAACAGTCTCTACTTGATGCCCAGTACATAATGTGATTTCTATAATGGCATTCATAATAAGAAAAGTTCCTTTACTTCAGCAACAGAACTGTCATTTATTAAAAGTCAGTGTTTATTTAATCCTATCATGTAATGTTTGGAGAGCTATGTTTGTGTCCTGTTGATTTTGTCTAGAAGTAAATAGGATTTAATTACTCTCCTGGCACCAGGTCATTACTTTTTCTTTATACAGAGATTAAAAGGCCAGTCTCTCGAGTCAGACTGCCTGGCTTTGCATCCTGAATCTGCTATGTACAAACTTGAGGCCTTGGGGAGGTATTTGACCATTCTGTGACTTATTTCCCTCATTATAACATGGAGGTCACAATAGTAACTTCTTTATAGAGCGATTGTTTGGGGAATTATATGGCTTATTATGTAAACCAAGTGTGACACATGGTAAGCAATCCCAATGGTTATTAGCTATTCTTATTGTTACCTGATGATTTGTTTACTTTAAGAGCAGTTTTCTCCAAAGTTTAAAATCTCCATTCTTAACATCAGTTCAATATATCCAAACATTAAACTCTTTTTTCCTTTCCTAAATTTATTTCTCACTTTAGTCTTCCTCATCTCAGTAAAAGTTATGCCATCCAAACAATGATTCAAACCATAAAATCTAAAAATAAACTATAATGCCTCCCTTTCTTTTTCTGCCCACGTCTAATAAAACATTTCCAAGACCTAGTGAGTCTGTCTCCTAAATATAACTAAAATCTGTCTGTGTTTCTTTCCATCTCTGGTGATTCCACTTTAACTATTATTTGCCTGGATTTCAGCAAGAGCTTCCTAGTTGGGCCTCCTACTTTGACCCTGGTCTTGCTTCAGTTTAGTTTCTTCATTTTTAAATGAAGAAACAAGTCAGATCAGTTCCACTGACTTGGAACTCTCCCATAGCCCCCAGTGGTTTTTAGGGGAAAATTCTAATTGTTTATTATAGCCTACAAAGCCTGAGAAGCATTCATATGATTGCCCTGCCTCTACAACCATTTCACCAATGTGGCAAGGGCCACATAAACCTCTTTCTTTCCTTGACCATAGCGATGGATCCTTTTCTTCTCTACTGCCTGAATGCTCTGACTAACTGTCTACCTGAAAACGGTAATGGCAGTCCACTCCAGTGTTCTTGCCTGGAAAATCCCATGGACAGAGGAGCCTGGTGGGCCATAGTCCATGGAGTCACAAAGAGCTGGCCGCAACTCAGGGACTGAGCACAAGTCTTTACCGGGCTAGACATATCATCCTTGGAGATCTTCATTGGAATAGTAAGTGCTTGGAAAAGGTTCTTCTAACCCCTCTTTATACAATGGCCTTCCACAGTTACTCTCTCATTCTCTGCTATCAGTTACTCCCCTGACATTTATTGTTTGCATATTATTTTTCATTATCTGCATTTCTTGGTAGAAATAGTTCCATGAGGGCAGGAACCTTATTTACCTTTTTTTTTTTTTTAATCACTATAACCCCTGAGCCTAGCAGAGTAACTAGCACAAAGAAATATAATGTTTGTTGGAGGACCAAAAACTTGAATGGAAGCTATTGGGGCAAAAACTGGAAATCAAGAAGCCATAGTACTCTCCATATATTCATTCAACAAGCATGTACTGAAGACGTACTTTGAGTCATCCATGTGATCTGTTAGATGTTAGAGTGAAAGATGAGCAAGTCCTTGTCTCCAATACTGAGTATCAGTGAAATATTATAGAAATGCAGAGGAGGAAGTTTGGAGAATGAAATACTTCACCGAGTGATATTTGAGCTGCTTCTTGAAGGATGAACAGGTTCACAGACTAGGAAAATAGAAAACATTTTAGACAGTGGGAACAGTATACTGAACACAAAAGGAGAGGCACCTGAATCACAGAATTGTAGAAATGGATTATTAACCAGCTGGAGCAGTGGTAGGAGCTGGAGCAGGAAGGAAGCTACATTGGTGCTTGATAAGGTAGACCTGGGCCTTCAGGAAAACGAAGAGGTAACTAGTTTAAAGGGTTTAAGTAGTTCAACATTAACAGATGATATGAGTTTTAGAAATATAATTATAATAGAAAATAATGGAAATGGAGACAGAGAGACATAATATGATGTATGATGCTATTTTAATTGTTCAAGCAACAGATGATGAGGACCTAGCCTTGTATAGGAGCACTAGGAGTAAGGAAAGGGTTTTTGCACTCCATTGGGCATTTTGTCCTAGCTGGGTCTCAATTTTCTTCCTGCAGAATGAAAGTTTTGACTAGATAATTGCTATGATCCTTTGCTGCATCATGAACTCATACATGCCTTAGAATTTGTCTTTTGTTGTAAATTTACTATCTAGTTTCCCAAACATGGAGAGGCCACGCCATCTATACTTTTTATCACGTATATATACATAAGTGCAAAGAGAATGGACTGTGAAAGAGGAAGGCCCAGATTCAAATCCTTGATCTACCATCTTCTGTTAGTATGATCCTGTCAGTTGTTGATGTATTCTGTACCTCAGTTTGTTCATCTGTAAATAAGGATATTAACAGTATCAAGGATGAAAAGTTAGGAGCCTTAACAGATAATAGAGTTAAACGTGTATAGGATTTAGTGCTTTGCCAGTACGTATAAAGGGTAATCGTCATCATCAGTCTTTCTACTTAGCAGAGTAATTATCACCTAAAAATACTGTATTCCTGATGAGTGATTGACTAAACACAGTGAAAGAGAATATTTCAAATCTCTATTTTTTTCTTGATTATTGAATAAGATTAATTCTGTGAATAAATGGTCTGTCTAGTAAAGGCTATGGTTTTTGTAGTAGTCATGTATGGATGTGAGAGTTGGACTACAAAGGAAGAAGTGATGCTTTTGAACTGTGGTGTTGGAGAAGACTCTTGAGAGTCCCTTGGACTGCAAGGAGATCCATCTAGTCCATCCTAAAGGAGATCAGTCCTTGGTGTTCATCGGAAGGACTGATGTTGAAGCTGAAACGCCAATATTTTGGCCACCTTATGCAAAGAGCTGACTCATTTGAAAAGACTTTGATGTTGGGAAAGATTGAAGGCAGGAGGAGAAGGGGACGACAGAGGATGAGATGGTATCACCGACTCAATGGACATGAGTTTGAGTAAACTCTGGGAGTTGGTGATGGACAAGGAGGCCTGGCGTGCTGCGGTTCATGGGGTCACAAAGGGTCGGACACAGCTGAGTGACTGAACTGATAACTGATACTGTGAATAAATAATCAGGGTGACAATATACAGCCTTGACATACTCTTTCCCAATTTTGAACCAGTCTGTTGTTCCATGTCTGGTTACAACTGTTGCTTCTTGACCAGCATACAGTTCTCCCAAGAGGCAGGTAATGTGATCTGGTATTCCCATCTGTTTAAGAATTTTCCAGTGGTTGTGATCCATGCAGTCAAAGGCTTTAGCATAGTCAATGAAGCAGAAGTAGATGTTTTTCTGGAACTCTCTTGCTTTTTCTATGATCCAGCAGATGTTGGCAGTTTAATCTTTGGCTCCTCTGCCTTTTCTAAATCCAGCTTGAACATCTGGAAGTTCTTGGTTAGCATACTGTTAAAGCCTAGCCTGGAGAATTTTGAGCATTACTGGTTCAGCTTGGGAAAGGAGTATGTCAAGGTTGTATATTGTCACCAGCTTATTTAACTTACATGAAGAGTACATCATGTGAAATACCAGGCTGGATGAAGCACAGGCTGGAATCAAGATTGCCAGGAAAAATATCAATAACCTCAGATATGCAAATGACACCACTCTTACGGCAAAAAGCAAAGAGGAACTAAAGAGCTTCTTCCATGAAGGTGAAAGAGAAGAGTGAAAAAGCTGTCTTAAAACTCAACATTCAAAAAAACGAAGATCATGGCATCCGATCCAATCTCTTCATGGCAAATAGATAGGGAAACAATGGAAACAGTGGCAGACTTTATTTTCTTCCATTCCAAAAGTCGCTGCAGATGGTGACTGTAGCCTGAAATTAAAAGACACTTGCTTCTTGGAAGAAAAGCTATGACCAACCTACACAGTATATTAAAAAGCAGAGACATTACTTTACAGATAAAGGTCTGTATAGTCAAAGCTATGGTTTTACCAGTACTCATGTATGGATGTGAAAGTTGGACCATAAAGAAGGCTGAGTGCCGAAGAATTGATGCTTTTGAACTGTGATGTTGGAAAAGACTCTTGGGAATCCCTTGGACCGCAAGGAGATCAAACCAGTCAAACCTAAAGGAAATCAATCCTGAATATTTATTGGAAGGACTGATGCTGAAGATGAAGGGCCAATACTTTGCCCACCCCATGTGAAAAGCTGACTCATGAGAAAAGACCCTGATGCTGGGAAAGATTGAAGGCAGGTGGAGAAAGGGATGACAGGATGAGATGGTTTGGATGGCATCACTGACTCATGGACATGAGTTTGAGCAAGCTCTGGGAGATGGTTAAAAACAAGGGAGCCTTGCATTCTGCAGTCCATGGTGTTGACACGACTGAGCAACAACAATTCTGTGGAAGTAGATGAGCAATAACTGTCTCTAGTGCACATCTGCACCTTGACGTATTTAAGAAGCTTTCATTTGGAGTAACAAGTGTGATGAAATCATAGCAGATCAGAAGCACATGTGGCAGAATTGCTCAGGTTTTGTAACACTTTTCATTTTTTTTTTCTGTTTTTGAAAATCCATAATAATTGAACTCTTGTGACTTTGTCATAATTTTTCATGTATCCTGTTGAAAGATTTTCACATCATTCTTGAGCTTGAACTATTTATGCGAGTATAGTAGACTGGCAATTTCCAGACTCCAGGGCCGATTTAGTTAGAATGAGTTATTATTGTAGTATGGCGCTTTCTGATTTACTCTTTTAGAAGCACACATTATTATACATCTTCCATTACTACCTTCCCATTCATTTTATGTTTCTCCACTTTGGGAGGATTTTAGAATGGAGATAATGATAGTGTGCAACATAAAATCTATCCACTAGATCGCCAGTGACATCACCTCTGTCTGTAGAACAGGAAGGGAAGAGTGATGTTAACCCTGGCTGTGTCTGGAACAGGCATAACATTGGTTCAGGTTTATACACATCAAACACCTTAAGAGTTTAAAATGGAGTAACATTCATGTTTGAAGGGCTTCTCTGGTGGCTCATTTTGGTAAAGAACCCACCTGCCAATGCAGGAGACATGGGTTCAATCCCTGGATTGGGATGATCCCCTGAAGAAGGAAATGGCAACCGGCTCCATTGTTCTTACCTGAAAAACTCCATGGACAGAGTAGCGTGGCAAGCTATAGTCCACTGAGTCACAAACCAGACACGACTGAGTGCGCGCACGCGCGCACACACACACACACACACACACACTCATGTTTGAAAGCGGGATTTTACCAAAAGTGAGATAATCTTGCCATCTTAAAACTAGTAGATTTGCCTTAGAAAAGCTCTGCAATCAATTGTTTGAAGAAAGAACATAACATTGAAAGGAAAGAGAACCTGATGCTCATTGTGGTTTTTTAAATCTCTCCTGTGTTTCACTATATGGTCTAGGTTCCCTTCTCATTTTAATAGTCCGTGGGTTTTAAAAACTTACCAAAGCTATCCCTATTTTAATTCTTAATCTATTAAAATAATTCTGATATCAAAACATTTTTGTGGGATATTTCATTTTAAATGCTTTGAAATCAAGACTCTTTAGCAAAGGAAAAAAATCTTAGATTACGTTGCAGGAAATAAGATGACACTACTTCATCTGCCAAATGCAAATTAAATTTTAGAAGTGACTTATTCCTAGCAACTGGAAAATAAATGTTCCAAAGATTGTAACCACATCTGTAACATTCATTGATGACTTGGAGGAAGGTTGGGTCACCCTAGTGCTCACTCAGCCGTTACCATCTTCCCAGGAACTAGAGAAGTGGGGCTCCTGGGGGTCACTCTTGCAGCACAATTTCCTGTTTTTTGTTCTGTTAAAAGAGTTTACAGAGAAAGTGAGCTGGCAGCCATGGTGTGTGTTTGGGATCAGATGGTGAGGCGAGGAGGAGGGTGAGGTAGCAGGAGGAAGCACTGTGGCAGAGAACGGAGTGGGTAGTAGCAGGGGAGTGAAGGGACATGTAGGGGATATTCTAGTGTTGACTGATTTATTACAAAGTGTTCAAGGAGGTAAACTGTGCTCCTTTTCACAGGAAAGACCTAACAGTTCTCCATGTCCTTCTTTCCTTGAGCTCTTCTCTCTCAAATGTATCTTCCCCACTGCTGCCATTGCCTCTACCAAGAGGAAATGTTATTTAGCAGCTAAGTTGTGCCCAGCTCTTTTGCAACCCTATGGACTGTGCCCACCAGGCTCCTCCTAAGTCAGGCCAGTTCCTGTTTAAAATCCTTCAGTGGTTTCACATTGTTGCCTGACAGCAGAAATTGGAAAACTGTGGCCAATGACCCAAGTTTAGCCTGACCCTATTGTATACACAGGCAGTTACAAATAATTTTTACACTTTTAAGTGGATAGAAAAAAATTTTAATAATATTTGATGACTTGTGAAAATTATGTGAAATTCCAATTGTTGCTGTGTTGTTGTGTTGTTTAGTCAGTAAGTTGTGTCTGACTCTTTTGCAGCCCTGTGAACTATAGCCTACCAGATTCTTATGTCCATGGAGTTTTCCAGGCAAGAATACCATTTATCTACTCAGAGCTGCATATAATGCTTCATGCCAGGGATGTATCAATGAATAAAATGTGGCCTCACATCGTGAGTTGATAGTGCTAAGGATACCATATAAGGAGACTAGAACACTGGAGTGGGTCGCCATTTCCTACTCCAAGGGATCTTCTGAACCCAGCTATCGAACCCATGTCTCCAGCACTGGCAGATGGATTCTTTACCACTGAGCGGCTAGGAAAGCCCAATTACAGTCTCCATAAACAATGTTATATTAAGCCATGCTCATTCATTTTCATATTAGTTGTGGCCATGTTTGTAGAGTTGAGTTAAAGCCCTATGCTTCTCTAAGCCTAAAGTATTTACTCTCTGATCTTTTACAACAAGGAAAAATTTGTCCTTCCTGTAGGATAACATCTACTGCTTCTTGACTTTCACCTTATTATCCAACAATAACACAGATCTTCCTCGAGCTTATTAGCTGTGCCCTCTGTCTTGAATGGGTTCCCTCTTGGCTGTACTCACCTCAACCAGTGATTAATGGTAGAAATGAGTACAGTTACTCAATCTTTAAGACCCAACTCTGCCATGAATTCTTCCAAAAAGGCTTTCCTTTCACCCCACACACAGCAGTCTCCCACCCTTAAGGCTGGATTTCCCCCCTCCACTCTTCTCATAATCTCTGGGTACAATCCTATCTGTGTTCTTGTCTCCTTACATTGTACCCTTAGCACTATCAACTCATGGTGTGAGGCCACATTTTATTCATTGATACATCCCTGGCATGAAGCATTGTGTGTAGCACTGAGTAGATAAATATAATGGTTGCTGACTGATGCATGACTGCCTGCATCTCCCCATGACAGTAGTTTCTGAAGCTACCAACAAAAGGGCTTTTTGTGTCCTGGTCAAAAGTGATATATTCTAGGGGAATTACTAAATGCCCACCAATTGTGATATTTCGTTTTCCTTCCTTGGGATAGCCTCTTAAAATTTGCAGTCTATAGCTATAGACCATGATAAGCCTATTTATATTAGTTTCTGCTTCTGGAAAGGATTTGAATTTGCTGTTCCTTTAAACTCAATTCTGAGCACATTCATTGTACCAGGGGAAAAAAAAAAAAAGTTTAGGACAGAACAGAAATATCATTCTTAAACTTGTTCAGACTCATAAAATTTCATGTGTCCTTTTGTCACAGAAATTAAAAATCAGGATGAGCATTACTTGCTGACCTGATAATTCTGCTGCCTTCACCAAAGTCACAGTTTTCTTAGATTAAAATCAAATTTTGCCATTGATAACTTTAAATAATAATAACTTGGGGAAAATTCAAACAAGTAATTTAATGCCTGAAGAGAGATTTCCTCTAGTGAATGCAATGCATGTTTTATGGAAATATTTAGCCATAAATATCAGTATCTTCATAGTAATAAAATCATTTGCTCTATACTTATGACTAAAATTCAACCCCTCCTTTTTTTTTTCCATATTGGAATGGCCTTCATTTAATGTGTTTTATTTTAAGAATAATTTTATAGTGGGTTAATGGAGAAATAAAAATCTGTTGCAAATTATTTTGAAACTTCCTGAGGTAAAATATCCACAAATTTTATTCATACCTCTGATTTTTTTCCTGTGTTAGCACTTTAGGCCTTAAACAATTCTTATTTCTTTCTTAGTGTCTTCCCTTTTTTGCAAAGTAAGAAATCCAGTTACTTTGTTTATTTAATGTGTTGTGGAAGTTGAATTTCAGGTGGAAACACTGTAAGATTTTCAAACACTATGGAAACCATGTAACTCAGATTGCTACTTGAATCCATGTGGCTTGGACTCAAATCTGCCAAAACCCACACTTTAAACTGAGATGATACATCTGGTTTCAGGACTTAATGAAACTCAGGTTCTTGATGTCTCACTGCAGAAATAATTCAATGAGAGACAAAGTGATAGGTAAGAAATGGATTTATTTAGAGATAATACACTCCTCAGACAGAGTATGAGTCATTTCAGAAGACAAGAGCAGCCTCAAAATATGGTATGGATAGCTTTTATGGACTGGGTAATTTCATAGGCTAATGAGCGGGAAAATTAGAGATATCAAGGGAACATTTCATGCAAAGATGGGCACAATAAAGGACAGAAATGGTATGAACCTAACAAAACAGAAGATATGAACAAGAGGTGGCAAGAATACAATAGAAGAACTATGCAAAAAAAAAAAAAAAATCCTAATGACCCAGATAAGCAAGATGGTGTGATCACTCACCGAGAGCCAAATATCATGGAGTGCAAAGTCAAGTGGGCCTTAGGAAGCATCACTATGAACAAAGCTAGTGGAGGTGATGGAATTCCGGCTGAGCTATTTCAAATCTTAAAAGATGATGCTATTAAAGTGCTGCACTCAACATGTCAGCAAATTTGGAAAACTCAGCAGTGGCCACAGGACTGGAAAAGGTCAGTTTTCATTCCAATCCCAAAGAGTAATGCCAAAGAATGTTCAAACTACTGCACAATTGCACTCTTTTCACATGTTATCAAAGTGATGCTCAAAATCCTCAAAGCCAGGCTTCAACAGTATGTGAACTAAGAAATCCAGATGTTCAAGCTAGATTTAGAAAAGGCAGAGGAACCAGAGATCTAATTGCCAACATCTACTGGATCATAGAAAAAGCAAGACAGTTCCAGAAAAACATCTACTTCTGCTTCACTGACTATGCTAAAGCCTTTGACAGCGTGGATCACAACAAACTGTGGAAAATTCTGAAAGAACTGGGAATACCAGACTACCTTACCTGCCTCCTGCAAAACCTGTATCCAGGTCAAGAAGCAACAGTTAGAACCAGACATTAAACAGTGGACTGTTCAAAATTGGGAAAGGAGTATGTCAAGGCTATATATTGTCACTCTGCTTATTTAACTTATATAGCATGCAAAATGCACATGCTGGAATCAAGATTGCCAGAGAAACAGCAGTAACCTCAGACATGCAGATGACACCACCCTTATGGCAGAAAGTGAAGTAGAACTAAAGAGCCTCTTGATGAAGATGAAAGAAGACAGTGAAAAAGCTGGCTTAAAGCTCAGCATTTGAAAAATGAAGATCATGGCATCTGATCCCATCACTTCATGGCAAATAGATGGGGAAACAATGAAAACTGTGTCAGATTTTATTTTCTTGGACTCCAAAATCACTGCAGATGGTGACTGCAGTCATGAAATTAAAAGACGCTTGCTTCTTGGAAGAAAAGCTATGAAAAAACCTAGACAGCACATTAAAGAGAACAGACATTACTTTGCTGACAAAGGTCCATCCAGTCGAAGCTATGGTTTTCCCAGTAGTCATGTATGGATTGTGAGAGTTGGGCCATAAAGAAGGCTGAGCCCCAAAGAGTTGACACTTTTGAACTGTGGTGTTGGAGAAGACTCTTGAGAGTGTCTTGGACTCCAAGGAGATCAAAACAATCAATCCTAAAGGAAATCAATCCTAAATATTCATTGGAGAGACTGATGCTGAAGCTGAAGCTCCAATACTTTGGCCACCTAATTTGAAAAGCAGACTCATTGGAAAAGACCCTGGTGGCTGGGAAGGATTGAAGGCCAAGGAAGAAGGGGATGACAGAGGATGAGATGGTTGGATGGCATCACTGACTCAATGGACATGAGTTTGAGCTAACTCTGGGAGATGGTAAAGGACAGGAAAGCCTGGCATGTTGCAGTCCATGGTGTTGAAAAGAGATGGACTCAACTGAGCCACTGAACAACAAATGAGTGGCAGGGTCATTCCAACTATTTTGGGAAAATGGTGGAGATTTCCAGGAATTCGACCACCACCCACTTCTTGATCTTTGATGGTCGGCCTTGGAAAATGGTGCCTCTAGGTGTGTATTTAACTTGCTGATGTGTTACAATGAGCATATGAGACTTAGGTCTCAGTTCAGTTCAGTAGCTCAGTCCTTTCTGACTCTTTGTGACCCCATGGACTGCAGCATGCCAGGCTTCCCTGCTCAAACTCTATGTCCATCGAGTCAGTGATGCCATCCCACCATCTCATTCTCTGTCATCCCCTTCCCTCCTGCCTTCAATCTTTCCCAGCATCAGGGCCTTTTCTAATGAGTCAGTTCTTCACATCAGGTGGCCAGAGTATTGGAGTTTCAGCTTCAACATCAGTCCTTCCAACGAATATTCAGGACTGATTTCCTTTAGGATGGACTGGCTTGATCTCCTTGCAGTCCAAGGGACTCTCAAGAGTCTTCTCCAATACCACAGTTCAACAGCATCAGTTCTTCGACACTCAGCTTTCTTTATAGTCCAACTCTCACATCCATACGTGACTACTGGAAAAACCATAGCTTTGACTAGACGGACCTTTATTGGCAAAGTAACATCTCTGCTTTTTAATATACTTTCTAGATTGGTCAATAGCTTTTCTTCCAAGGAACAAGTGTCTTTTAATTTCATGACTGCAGTCACCATCTACAGTGATTTTGAAGCCCTCCAAAATAAAATTTCTCTTTGTTTCCATGGTTTCCCCATCTATTTGCCATGAAGTGATGGGATCAGATGCCATGATCTTAGTTTTCTGAATGTTGAGTTTTAAGCCAGCTTGTTCACTCTTCTCTTTCACTTTCATCAAAAGGCTCTTTAGTTCTTCTTCACTTTCTGCCATAAGTGTGGTGTCATCTGCATATCTGAGGTTACTGATATTTCTCCCTTCAATATTGATTCCATCTTGTGCTTCATCCAGCCTAGCATTTCACATGATTTACAGTGCCTGGAAGTGAAATAAGCAGGGTGACAGTGTACAGTCTTGACATACTCCTTTCCTGATTTGGAACTGGCCCGTTGTTCCATATCTGGTTCTAACTGTTGCTTCTTGACCTGCATACAGATTTCTCAGGAGGCAGGAAGGTGGTTTGGTATTCCCATCTCTAAGCATTTTCCACAGTTTGTTGTGATCCACACAGTCAAAGGCATTAGCGTAGTCAATGAAACAGAAGTAGATATTTTTTTGGAACTCTCTTGCTTGTTCTGTGATCCAACAGAGGTTGGCAATTTGATCTCTGGTTCCTCTGTCTTTTCTAAATCCCAGCTTGAGCATCTGGATTTCTCAGTTTACATACTGTTGAAGAATTTTGAGCATTACTTTGCTAGCATGTGAGATGAGTGCAATTGTGCGGTAGTTTGAGCATTCTTTGCCATTGCCTTTTTTTGAGACTGGAATGAAAACTGAATTTTTCCAGTCCTGTGGCCACTGCTGAGTTTTCCAAATTTGCTGGCATATTGAGTGCAGCACTTTCACAGCATCATCTCTTAGGATTTGAAATAGCTCAGCCGGAATTCCATCACCTCCACTATCTTTGTTCATAGTGATGCTTCCTAAGGCCCACTTGACTTAAGACTCTAGCATGTCTGGTTCTAGGTGAGTGATTATAGCATTGTGGTTATCTGGGTTATGAAGATCTTTTTTGTATAGTTCTTCTGTATATTCTTGCCACCTCTTAATATCTTCTTTTTCTGTTAGGTCAATTACATTTCTGTCCTTTATAGAGCCCATCTTTGTGTGAAATGTTCCCTTGGTATCTCTAATTTTCTTGAAGAGATCTCTAGTCTTTCCCATTCTATTGTTTTCCTCTATTTCTTTGCATTGATCTCTAAGAAGGCTCTCTTTGCTATTCTTTGAAATTCTGCATTCAGATGGGTATGTCTTTCCTTTTCTCCTTTGCCTTACCTTTTCTTCTTTTCTCAGCTATTTGTAAGGCCTCCTCAGACGACCATTTTGCCTTTTTTGCATTTCTTTTTCTTGGGGATAATGTTGATCACTGCCTCCTGTACAATGTCACAAACCCTCTGTCCATAGTTCTTCAGGCTCTCTTGTCTATCAGATCTAATCCCTTGAATCTATTTCTCACTTCTACTGTATAATCATTGGTATTTGATTTAGGTCATACCTGAATAGTCTAGTGTTTTTCCCTAGTTTGCTCATTTTAAGTCTGAATTTGACAATAAGGAGTTCATGATCTGAGCCACAGACTTCTTGGACCTATTTAGTTCTAGTCAGCATTGGACTTTGCTTTCACCACGAGACACATGACAACTGAGCGTAGTTTCCCCTTTGGCTCAATGAACAGGAGATTGTGAACAACGGGACTGAGCATTGAACAACAAAGTTCTGATCAGTTTATGTTATGTCCTCAGGCTATGTCATTCTTTCCAAGTTTGTGCCCTGCCCCCTTCCTTCCTATTTCATTATCACTGGTGAATGCTGCAGGACATAAAGCCTCTGCTTTCTTTTTATTTTCTTGATCAAATTCATGCTGGACATAGGGCTTGGCTTAGCTGAGCATTGAACTTTGGCTGCTTTATCCCTAAATCAATGTTCTTTTTCCTCTTAGCCCTCTAGTAAGTATCCACTTCAATAAATTAAAGGCATTTTAAATTGCAAATAATCAGACCTGTAGTTTCTGTAGACAGAAACCAGAGAAGATATCATTCGAATTTAAGAACCAAATTTAACTGGCATAAAGTTCCAAATTAAACCATGTTGTGGGAAAATAGGTAAACTCCTCCCCCGTTTATTTATTTATTTATTTTAAAAATATTCTTCTTTTCTGTCTTATGTACTGGTCTGGCAGAAGGCTGTGGTATGAATGACATGTAGAATAGCAAGAAAAACTACCAACCTCTTGAAATGAGACTATTTCTGACTAGGTCAGGAATCAGCCCTGGGGTCCTGCAAAACTGCTGTGGACTCATGTCATGGATTTCTATGCTGCTTAAAAAATGGTCATTCCATCCAAGTGAGAGTAAGGGCAGTACAAATATTGTATCTTCCCTAGTTTAAGGATGGCACTTTACTTTCCAACACATGTACTATATCTACAGAATACCTCTGTAGCTCAATTTTCTCAATGGATAATTTTTTCTAGAAGGGATGATGCTGGCAAAAGGCAAAGCAGGGTCCTCTGAATATTCATAGGAATGTAGACAGGCTTCTTCAAGATCAATTTGACCTTAGGTAAGATTGTGCCTTTACCTATATACACCCCATTATAAGGGCTTCCAAAGTGATGCTGATGGTAGAGAACTCTCTGACCAATGCAGGAGACGTAAGAGATTCAGATTCAGTCCCTGGGTCCAGAAGATCCCCTAGAGAAGGACATGGCAACCCACTCCATTATTCTTGCCTGGAGAATCCCCATGGACAGAGGAGCCTGGCGGGCTGCAGTCCATGGAGTTGCAAAGAGTCAAACATGACTGACACAATTAAGTACACTGCTCACACCCCTTTATAATTTATTTGGTAATTTAGGGCAAACCTCACATTTATACAGCTCATCATGGTGAGGCAGTCCTGCCCTAGAAAGCCTTTTCAGAAGTATAAACCTTAAAATCCTGAAGAGGTGGTGAAGCTTTTTCCTCTTGGCAGTAAGTGGGAATGGAGGACAGTTTATGAAGAAGAGTGGTAAAGAAGTCAAGGAGAAAGAAGGTACAAAATAGCAACACTTCACTACAACTTTAGAGAGGAAAAAAAAAAAATCATAGCCAAGACACACTGGTGGCATTTCATCATAAAGTTACTTGATTTTTATAGAGGGGATTGCCAGACTCTTTCTAGAAATATAAACTGTTACATTTTTTTAAGACTGTGAATAATGAAATGTCCCTTTGTGAAAAATGCTGCTCCATTAAATTTGAGAAGTCACAGATTTTGTTATTTTCCAAAACGACTGAGTAAAAGCACTTTGCACTAAATACTTCTAGTGTTATGTGGACTAGGGAAACATTGGCTAGTCCTGAAGCATCTCTGTTGCTGTCTTCCTAGTGAACTAGCCAGGGAATTGGACTCTCCTGGCCTTAGCCTGCCTGCTGTCTCCATGGAGAAGGCAATGGCACCCCACTCCAGTACTCTTGCCTAGAGAATCCCAGGGACAGAGGAGCCTGGTGGGCTGCAGTTCATGGGGTCGCTAACAGCGGGCACGACTGAGTGACTTCACTTTCACTTTTCACTTTCATCCATTGGAGAAGGAAATGGCAACCCACTCCAGTGTTCTTGCCTGGAGAATCCCAGGGACGGGGGAGCCTGGTGGGCTGCTGTCTGTGGGGTCACACAGAGTTGGACATGACTGAGGCGACTTAGCAGCAGCAGCAGCTGTCTCCATATGGAGATAACGTTACTTATTTCTTGGCATGTTTTGAAATGTGTAGTTTACTGAGTGATAGGAATTCACTCAGTAAGAAAAAATGGGCATTTTCTATGGCATTAGCATCTTCATACATGTGAACAAAGAAAGAACAGAGTGTGACTCATCATCTAGTTATACAAGGGTTGAGTCAGAATCCACTACAGTCAGCCTACCTACAGGACAGTACTACCTGAGGGGAATACAGGATGGAAAAAACAGAATGAGGCATTCTGTGCTTTCGATAAACAGGCCTCTAGGTAGGCAAGGGAGAAGGGGGCAGGAAAGGATGAGATGGCTGGATGGTATCATCAACACAATGGATATAAGTTTGAGCAAACTCTGGGAGATAGTGAAGGACAGAGGAGCCTGGCGTGTTGCTGTCCATGGGGTCACAAAGAGTCAGACATGACTTAGTGACTGAACAAAAACAATAAAAGTAGTTAAGATACACATCTCAGGAAGAATTTCAATGACTCCACTTTCTTGCAGAAAAGCATGAAAATAATCAGTTTGATATATCTATTCTGTTTGATTCAGTTCAGTTCAGTTGCTCAGTCATGTCCGACTCTTTGCGACCCCATGAATCGCAGCACGCCAGGCCTCCCTGTCCATCACCAACTCCCGGAGTTCACTCAGACTCACGTCCATCGAGTCCGTGATGCCATCCAGCCATCTCATCCTCTGTCATCCCCTTCTCCTCCTGCCCCCAATCCCTCCCAGCCTCAGAGTCTTTTCCAGTGAGTCAACTCTTCGCATGAGGTGGCCAAAGTACTGCAGTTTCAGCTTCAGCATCATTCCTTCCAAAGAAATCCAGGGCTGATCTCCTTCTGTTTGATTAGCAGTAGTCTTTTGCTGAGATGTATACTTGACTGCCAGTATTTTCTAGCAAAAACTTTCATGTGTACACTGGCTACTCCCCCGCCTCTTCAGAGAAGTTTCTCAGAGCTACTGAGAGACTGTCTCCCAGGCTGTCATCCTCAGTAAGACCCTGAATAAAGCTTAAAATCACAACTCTATGTTGTATGTTTTTCTTTAAGCTGACAGACAGTATGGTGCTAACTATCTCTTAAGTTTTTTAAATCTTTAAGATGGTACTCATATTTATGGAATATTTCAAGTGCTGGCTCTTTAAAACTATTATTTTTTATCAGATTGCCAAGAGAGTCATTTTATTCATAATTTTTAACAAGAAATATAAAAAAGCTGTGCTTGCATGGTCACACTGACCAGGGAGCTCACATTCCTGCTGATGGTTTTAATAGTATATAAGAAGATCCAAGTCATTTTTAAAAAGTTTTACTTAAATATGCTTTATTATGATGAAGCATTCAGTTTAATCAAGGTCAGTCATGGGACAGTAAAGAGAATAAGTGATCAAAAGCAGTGGAATGACAAACATGGTTGATTCTCTGAGTCCGGGGTGGTTTTAGAAATTCAACCAACACATTATCAAGTCATATTACCATTGGCTATGCTTTTGCTTAGGACTGATTTTTCAATATTATGAAAGAAAGAATTAATATAAAGAGTAACATTAAATTAAGAATAATACTATAATATGAAAACATGGGTCTAAGACCTCTTAACTTACACGTGAAACTGATCATATTTTCAGGTAAGTTGTTTTTTAAGTTTTTAAATGTTACAGTTAAAATGTTGCCAATCAGCATGAAATTCTTTTAATGTGCCTGGAAGCTGATACTGTAGAAACTAAAATTTAAAAATATGTAGTAGATAAGATTAAATCTTTCGGGTGAAGACTATTTCAAAAGAATTTTTTAATAAGGAAAAATGAAAAGGCTCTTTAAATTGATTTTCAAGTTAATTTTTATACTCATACAATTTTGATTTTCACTATGCATCTTTCAAATACAGTCTTTTGGGATAAACAAAGGTAGAAATGTTAAGCTAATAAGCAGGAGAACATAGTCATTTTAGTAGATGTGTGGATAGTGTAAATATTTCTACTTTGAAAAAAAATCAAATGTGAAAATCTACTTTCTCTTACAAACATTTCTACAGTTCCTCTCTAATTATAATAACTGAACCTATTTGATATATTTTTTATCCAGAATTTCAGTTCATTAATGTATATATGTGTATGCTTGAGCCTAACAGTGTAGCCCTTTCTAATATGAGTGATGAGGCCAAAACATGAGATATATTCAGAAATAAATGGACTAGAACCATGTAGTTTTAAAATTCAAAATACAAGCAGTATTAAAATCATCTCAATAACAGATATTTCACACACATGCAATTATATTTTTAAACTGAAGATGGAAAGAGGTGCCAAATTAGTGTACTTCAAGAGAATGCTTTTTAATCATGGTAGCACAGAACTGTTTCTACCTCTGTGATTGCTACTAGTAGAAAAATGTCTTACAACACATGTGGTATATATTTACAAAGCAGATGGCACTAGTGGTAAAGAAGCTGCCTGCCAATGCAGGAGACGTAAGAGATGTGGGATGGATCCCTGGGTGGGGAAGATCCCCTGGAGGAGGGCATGGCAACCCACTCCAGTATTCTTGTCTGGAGACTCCCCATGGACAGAGGAGCCTGGCAGGCTTCAGGCCATAGGGTCACACAGAGTCAGACACGACTGAAGCAATTTTGCACACATGCAAGCTCTTCTCTGAAAAGAATATTATTTGGAATATAAGACAAACCAATTTTATTTATTTATTATTATTTTGGCTGGTCTACGCAGCATGTAGGATCTTAGTTCCCAGACCAGGGGTGGAATCTATGCCCCTCACAGTGGAAGTGTGGAGTCTCAAACCACTGGACTGCCAGGGAAGTCCCAAACTGATTTTATTTTTGTGAGCACAGTAGTTATCTAGGTTTTCTCGCAGGAATCAGATGTCAGCATGGCAGCCTTAGCTCAAACATTAGCTTGAGTGTAAGCAATATAACTTTACTCCTTTTGTGAAAACTAGAGATAAATACCCATACATTTTGTGATGATTTGACAGCACACTTTTGTTTTCAGAATTATATCTGCAACATATGAGTCCTTGAAACATTGACTACTAATAAAAATGAGACATTAATTTCCCTGTGAATGAAAAATGTACAACTTTCCTGCCATGTGTTATACTTTCTTTTTTTTGATGTCTGGAATAAATTCAGATAGCTTAATACAATGATTGTTTTGATCTAGTGCATGCAAAGAGGGACCTGTCTGTTTCATAATAATATTTAAGTTTAAAATGTCTGCACCTCTCTATTTTAAGACTAGTGAAAAATTTTAGTGAATAATATAATGTATCATATATCAGCCTCTGGAACTGAAGTATCTAAAATCTAAGGAATGAAGGAAATAACTGCTAGCATTTATAAAAGAAAACAACAAAATAGGATATGATCTTGTACAAAATTCCTTCTGCTAAATTCTACATATCTTAAAACATTGACATCTAGAATAAATGAACCACCACAAGAATTTTTATGTGGGGATTCCTAAAGATTGCTGACAGATTAACCAATATACCAGGCATTATTTTTTTAATTCCATAGGAACTCTTTAAGAATCCATAATTATATCTTCTAATTTGAGATATAATTCAAATTTCTATGAAGTACTCTACTTTTCTTAATAATTGAACTAATTAGTATCTGGGTGGCTCTATTACCAGTAGAACTTACTGTGATTTCTTCAGCTTATTTTTGTTTTCAGATAAAGGATTACTTATATCCTGGCAGTTTTTAAAAAGTATTATTCTGTGAGAGAGACGATCATAATAATAAATTCAAGAGTCAAAAAAATAAAACAAAGCAAAATAATCATATTTAGAAACTGAAGAATGTTTTGAACACTCAAGATGTTTTTATTTTTTAAATATTCTCCTACTTGTTTATGATGTAAAGTACCTGAATTTCTTTGTGTTTCTTCCTTTGTGGGTGTGACAGTGAGGAGCAGATGTTTAACTGATTGTCTCACGGTCATGCTAACCAGGCATGGGTCATGGAGTTGTCCAAGCAACTGCTTAACTTCCTTTGAACATCTTAATGACGCTTTTCTAAAGAAGCACCACTAGTTGCATAGGCTTCTGTGGCATGCTTTCTGTAATTAAATAAATGATCATGACCTACATCCATCTACCACTTCCTTTAATCCATTAGTAGCTTTTTTTCTTCTCATCAGCCCTCACTCATGTAACACATAGCTCAAACCCTGCTGCCCAACAATTCCTCTTGGGCCTTTAATGATACATCTTGTGACACCAATGACCTAATCCACTCTTAAACTTAGTTTGATATTTATATGATGAGCAACAAAAATGAATAATGCATCATAGATCATTTTACAAATGAGAGAAACTCAGTTCAGAATATCAGAACTGTTAAACATCGAGGAGATTAAATAATCTGATCTTCTCATCTCACAAGTGAGGACATCTGAACCCAGAGTCTATTCCTGTCTCAGGCCCCTGCCTTTAAATAGATTAAAAATAAATCCTATACCTACATCTTCTATTCCCCATGTATTACACCACTTACCTCAGAAGTCCAACTGAAATGTATTATTATCTTACTCTCAAATATTTATTTCTTTCTGAGAATGTCTGTGTCTCAATTCCAAAAACCAAATAAGAATGTTATCAAATTTTAAAATATATTTCAAAGAAATGCTTAAAATAACACCAAGGAAAGCCTTTTTATATAATTACTGCTCACACTACCATTGGAAACTTCTCCAATGTTATATTCCTTGCTGTTACTGCTAATAACAGTTAGCATACCATGTTTCATTAATTCCATCCTGGACTAAGGCACATACAAGAACATAGTTAATTTCATTTTAATTGAGAAGAGTTTAGTTGCCTAAACTCTCCATATTAATGAAATAAATGGAATTTATGTGTCATAAGCACAGGAAATGAGTTCTTCTTAAAGAAATTCTCTATGTATCTGCAGAGAAGGAAGTGCTTTACACTCCAATGTGCATACACACACAGATAAATGACCTATGAGAACAAGCCAAGATCAAAAGTGAATCTAAACTATTAGAAAAGTGGAAAACACTGCAAAGAAACATAAAAAAAATCTAGGTGGCATACGACCAGTTCTGCTAACTTCATGTTTGACGTCTCCATCCCCTCGGGTGTGGGTTATAGTTGCAGTTGGTTATGGAGAGACAGTAATCAGACCTGGTCTCCATGGACATTATTTCAGAATCGTTTCTGGAAGGCTGCCTGTAATATGCTTGTAGTGCCTGTGAACCATACTGGGAGTTGGGCATACTATAATTGGGTGGGGGTGCAACATTGTATTCTTGCTTTGCAAATGAGCCCACACTGGTCTTCTGGGTTTGAGGGACATAGGACAGTCTTGCATTCCATTCCTCAGACTGCCCTGGAAGCACCTTTCTACGAGCTGCTGAGACCACATTTGCTACAATGGATTCCTGAATGTTTCTGGGTCTGAAGGCCTCATCCACTAAGCCAAGGGGAGACTTGGCGGCTGCTTCCCAAGGAGTCAGTCTCTTTGCTTGCTCGAGCCCGTCAGTTGGTTTGCTAGCGTAGCTGTACGCAGGCTGGTATAACCAAGGAGATGTTGCAGAGATGGCAGGTGGGACTGGTCTTCCAGGAAGAGAAAGAGAGCGTCCAGTCTGCTAGAAATAATGAAAATGTTAATATATCTCATTCATTTTGGTTTATGCTGACTGGCTGCTAGTCCAAAGCATTCTCCACACCATAACTAAGCACTATAAAAATCAACAAATCCCCACAATGCTTATAATTAAAGCCAAAACAGGCTGCCTCTGCCTGGCGTATGATTAGTGCTGGTCTGAGACTCAACCTTCCTTTAGGACCTCCTTGCTCTGCTTTTCTGAACCCATAGCTCCAATTGCTACCGTCTTTCTTAGGCATCACCACCATTGCAAGCACCCTGTCATCACTGGGGCCACACTACTTCTGTCTACCCTCTTCATATTCGTATCTACATCCACACCCCACCCTCATTCTAGTCCTGTTTTTCTAATACCAAATAAGCATAAATATATAAATAACTCTGGAAACAGACCATGTTCTACTGGGCTTTGTACTTTTTCCAAGTGACTTTTAATATTTTGTCTTATTTTTATTTTATTTAATATTTCCTGTTTGATGGAGCAGATGACATTTTTTGGAGCCAAGTTCTATTTATATATTGGTGAAGACCACGTGGATCTTTATTTCCTGATTGTAGTATATTGCCTGTGTCCCTGAAGGAAACAGTTCAGCCACTTGTTTCATTTGTGCTTTGGTCCCTTTTATTCATATTACATTCCTTATTTCTTTGAGAGTATGTGTCCCTGAAACATTCCCTTGTGTATGCTAAATGTTCAGTTTGTCTAATATCATGAAATACAACTTTGTGAAAGCTTTTACTCATTCTCTATTTCCAGGGACCTTGAAGTCTGGTTATATACATTACTTCCTTACACATTCCCATTTGCTTGAGACTCTAAGGAAAACTCCTGGCAAAAAGTAGCAAAGACACACTTAAGAGAAATGAATCAGCTTGGGAGTATCATAACATGTGCTTCTTTAACAAAAAGCATTTCCATGCTTTAAAATGTGTTCAAATTTCATAAATGGTTTCAATATATTTTCTTTCTATATCAAGTTCTTAAATTTAAAATGAATAGCAACACCTAGATTTGGACAAAATACCTCAGATTAAAATGTTTGGGGTTTCTGTTGTTGTTGTTCCATTAGGCACACAAAGGTAGGTGGTTCATTGTTGTTTTGCATATAAAGAATAAGAGAGTCAATATAATGGATCTTGATTCTGTCTTTTTAATCATTGAAGCTTTAATAATAATGGAGAATTCCCTGGCAGTCTAGTGGTTAGGACTTGGTGCTTTCACTGTGGGGGCCCCCAGTTTTATCCCTGGTTGGGGAACTAAGATCCCACAAGCCACAGGGCATGCCCCCACCCCACCCCCACCCCCCAAAAAAAACTCCTAGCAAAAACTTGTTTTCATTAATCTCCTTCTCTCAATCTAGATCTAATAAGTTACTATTTAAGGATTTGGTTTCTATTCCACATTATTAATGCATTTGTTTCATTCATTTAACAAAAATTTTACTGAATTCCTAATATTTCTAGGCATTTTCCTGTGAACTCAAGATACAAAGATGCTTCAGACAAAGTCCATGTCCTCAGGAAGCACACAATCCAGGACTGTTTTAGCCCTGCAGTTGTGAATTAGTCAATCAGAGATCATTTTAGAGAAGAGACTCATTACCTGTTTTGACAGGACCAAGAGTTTTGTACATTAAGAAGTATTAACATTCAGTATGATAAGGGCTTCCCAGGTAGCATTAGTAGTAAGGAACACACCTGCCAAAGCAGGAAATGTAAGAGTTACAGGTTCGATCCCTCAGTTGGGAAGATTCCCTGGAGAAGGCCATGGCAACCCACTCCAGTATTCTTGCCTGGAGAATCCCATGGACAAAGGAGCCTGGTGAGCTACGGTCCATTGGGTCGCAAGAGTCGACACGACTGAACAGCTAACACACACATACCCAAACTTCCATACGATAAAGAGAAATTAGCTCTTATCTCCCATAAACATGTCTGTGTCTCCCTTTGTCCTTATCTCTGGAAGAAAGAGGACATTGATCTAGAGAGTCACTGGGGCATTTTTCACATTCCAGTGATACCTGTTTTCCATCAGATATAGCAGCTTCTATAGTCAGATCTTTAAAATAATAGAGACTTAAAGGATGGCAATAAAAGGATCCAAGTCTTCACAGAAATATAGGAGAAGTTCCTGAACATACATAAGGGTTACTACCATCACTGGCTAATAACTAGAAAAAGAAATAATTATCAATATATTTGGAAGTATGAGGTACATGTGAATGCATGCAGCTCAGTGATAGGGCATGCGAAACACTGGATGAAAGAGAGAAAGTTATTTTCTGGTCTTCTTCTACCCACTTAGTCACAAAATCTTCAGAAGAATGGAATCTTAACAGAAATGCAAAAGTTTAAAACACTGTTGAATGATATTCTAATAACAAAGACATCAGGGGTTGTTCTTCAGCTAAGGCAAAAACATACATCAGTTGAATGTGGAGGAAAAGAGCAAAACTTTGAAGTATAATATTGAAAGAGTAACTCAGAGTTTTCTGAAGAGAAACTTAAAATAACACTGGTTTACAAACAAAAAAAATCTAAATAGACATATGCTAAATATAGCAGCAGTGCTGTGAAGGAAGAGGGCAGTGACCTCAATGAAGAAAATGACCGTCGCTCGTCTACATACTCCTCAGTCTGCCAAATGTGACTTCATGCTCCTTTAAGTGCTAACAATAGGATAAAATTACAAATTGTCTCAGGTTAGAAAGGCACCTGTGGTATAAACACATGGTTCTTTAGGCACATTGTTGTTCTGTTTATGCCCAAAATATTTCAGGCCTCTAGTTTCTGCCTGCACCCAAACCCCTAATTCTAACCTATTTCCTGAAAGCCATTTTCACGTCTTGTTCTTTGGTGCTATTTCCTCTGTCAGTCTCTGTCCTGAGGCTCATACTGTTCTCTGCTTGGCTGGGTGAATGAAGCCATGTGAGCCGTCCTGAGCCAGAAATGACCAAAGGCACCTGAAAATAACAGAAGCGTTTCTTCCATTTCGGAGTTTCGATGTCTGATCCCAGCATATCATGGGTTGGATTCTGGATTGGAATTTCTACCTTGGATTGTATTATTATCAAAAGAATGTAATGGTTTGATATGAGAGTGCTTAATATGTTAAATTGGTTATTTTTTGTGAATAACATATGATGTGTCATCAAAATGCTTCTTTCTTTTTGTTTGCTGCTGCTGCTGCTAAGTCGCTTCAGTCGTGTCTGACTCTGTGCGACCCCATAGATGGCAGCCACCAGGCTCCCCCGTCCCTGGGATTCTCCAGGCAAGAACACCTACTACCTTTTAATTTTTTTTACCATATAATTATTTTATTATTAATCTAAACTGGATTAGATTAAGAAATATATTTTTTAATAAAAGAAAATTTTTTCACTGCTGCTGGATCAAAACTTAGGTCCTGTGACATTCGACTTCCTTTTAGGATTAGACCATCATCATCTTAAGTTACTCAAACCATTATATTTCAACTTATAATATTACAGCCACTGGAATAACAAACTTCAGTCTCCTCTTAGAGGTGAATCTCTTCTCCTTCCCTAACTAGGGCTCATTTTAGAAGGATCACCTTCCTTCAGGGAAGGCAGTGTGTTTAGCTTCTTCATGCTTTCCTCCTCTTCCTCTCCCAGCTTGCTAACCCTGACTTTTACCTTGAGGTGAAAGTGCAAGGATAGAGACCAAAAAAGAGTAGAAATTTTTTATTTTTTTTACTTTATATAGTAACATCATATTCTGGCTTTTCACTCTCAGAGCCAGGGAGGCGCAGAGAAAAAAGCTTCTAAGGGATATTTGAAGATCCCTATCACTGGGGGCATCTTGTCTGTAGTCCTCGATTAATGTCAGTTCATCTCAATTCTAGAGTTAACTTGTAACTCAGTCTACAACCCCTGGAAAGCTGTCTGCCTATAGCTTGTAGCTACTAGCGTCTGTTTGCACCCTTGGACAGGCCCCGAGACGACCCCATCCAGCTCTGCCTTACTTCTGCCCTGCTCTGGTCCATGGGAAACAATCACATCATTTGCCCTTGGGAGTTCAGCAGCAAATTTCCCAATTCTTTGCCAAAACAGTTTTTCAGACCATCTCTCACTCTATAGATATCCTGGCAGGAAGTCAGACCCCAGCCCACTCTGACCTCCCATCCATCCTCATACTGACATCTCATACAAAGTCTTTTAAGAAGTCACTTTAAATCTGTTTTCTCACAAGGCTGGAGGTGAGAGGGCAGGGTCCCCCAACTCCATCTACTCTAAGCACCACCTTGATCTACAGAGTTCCAGAATTCCTCCTCACAAAATCCTTTCTTCCTTCCAGACTCTGACCCCCTTTAATAACCTGGAGCTGACTAAGGAGTTCAAGAATTGTGGCAGTGGTTTGCTAATCTTTGAGTACACCAGGGACACTCATGTCTACTGTTTTCTCTGTAAAGTCTGTGTTTATCTGGAATCTTACTTCAGTGTGCAGCATCTCTTGTATTTGAGGGCCTAGGGGGAAACTTCCACTCTTAATATCCTATTATATAATATTATCATTTCATTAGAGAGTATAGTTCTTATTTTCTTTTTAAAATGAAATGTAGGCTAAAAATAAAATGATATGTGTGTTTGTTTGTTTTCCTGGTAACATCAAATAGTCTTGAGATGAAACCTTTTACCTCACCCAAGCCTTGCTCTAGAGAAGGGAGCTCACTAATTTCCAGGCCATCTCAGACAGTTTTTAAGCTCTAAGTGTTGAGAATGTCTTCCCTACATTGAAGCAAACTTTGCCTCCCATAACTTTACCCCATTGATCCCAATAACATAGAATGCATCTACTTATACTCCTATCCAGTCATCCCTTCATTTATTCCCAGTTACTTCCATTCTCTTAGAACCCTTCCTTGTCCTTATGCTGTTCTTCACTTTTCCAACTAAAGGGAAATAACATCGATGGTATTCATTCTCTCAAGTTTTCTACATTCTTCTTTTCCTAGTTTGTTAGATAAAGCTAATAAGGATAATATCTTGATCTCCTTAAGTAGATGTACTTAAACAATCATCAGAAGCAAACCAATGAAGATATCATTCAAACTGACCAAATTGCTGTGTCCTCTGGCAGGTCACATAGTTAATATTGGACTTATTAACAGTAATCTGTGTGTACTTAGAGTAGTGTGTCATTTAAGTGTTGAATCATGAGAGTATATATCAGTCTTTAGCTAGTCCAATATAATGTGAAGTGAAGGCTGCAAGCATTTGCACTGAACTCACGAATCACCTGATGTTACATATTCCCATCAAAAGAATAAACTGGAAGGAAGTGTTTTCCTACCTCTGCCTTTAATAATAGCCACCACTAGTAGATCACTTACTGTGTGCCCAGTGGTGATGCTTAATTGCTTTATGTGGAATATTTCATACAATCCTTCATATAACCCCATGAAGTAGGCACCTTTAAAATCCCTGTTCTCCAGATGAGGACAGTGACACTTAGAGAGGGTAAGTAAGTTCCCTGAGGGTAGAAAGCTAGTAAGTTCTGGTGTAGGGGGAGTTGAACCCAGGCAGTCTCATATGAGGTTTCTTAATGAAATACATCTGGCACTATATTTGCAATGAAATTGTTTAGAAAAAAATAAAAAGGTTTGAGGGACTTCCCTGGTGGTCCAGTGGTTAAGACATTGCCTTCCAGTGCACGAGGTTCGCCTTTACTCCCTTGTCAGGAAGATAAGGTCCCACATGCCTCTCAGCCAAAAACCAAAAACATAAAACAGACACAATATTGTAACAAATTCAATAAAGGCTTTAAACTAAAACAAATAAAACATTGCTTAAAAAAAGGGAGGAGGACTTTCCTGGTGGCGCAGTAGATAAGAATCCACGGTTACAAGAGTCCACAGTTACTGAGCCCGTGTGCTGCTATTGCTGAAGACTGCATGCTTTAGGGCCCACTAGGCTGGAGAATCCCAGGAACGGGGGAGCCTGGTGGGCTGATGTCTATGGGGTCACACAGAGTCGGACATGACTGAAATGACTTAGCAGCAGCCGCAGCCACAACTAATGAGCTCCTGTGCAGCAACTCCTGAAGCCTGCATGCCCCGGAGCCAGCAAGTTGCAACTGTGAGCCCGCATGCTACAAGTTCAGAAGCCTGTGCACCAGAGCCTGTGCTCTGCAACAAGAGAAGGCCATGCATCACAACGGCAGAGTGGCCCCGCTCACTGAACAAGAAAGCCTGCGTGCAGCAAAAAGAGCCAGCGCAGCCAAAAAGAAGCAAGCAAAGAAAACAAGCAACAAGTGCTCAGTTCATCTCAATTCTAGAGTTAACTTGTAACTCAGTCTACAACCCCTGGAAAGCTGTCTGCCTATAGCTTGTAGCTACTAGCGTCTGTTTGCACCCTTGGACAGGCCCCGAGACGACCCCATCCAGCTCTGCCTTACTTCTGCCCTGCTCTGGTCCATGGGAAACAATCACATCATTTGCCCTTGGGAGTTCAGCAGCAAATTTCCCAATTCTTTGCCAAAACAGTTTTTCAGACCATCTCTCACTCTATAGATATCCTGGCAGGGAGTCAGACCCCAGCCCACTCTGACCTCCCATCCATCCTCATACTGACATCTCATACAAAGTCTTTTAAGAAGTCACTTTAAATCTGTTTTCTCACAAGGCTGGAGGTGAGAGGGCAGGGTCCCCCAACTCCATCTACTCTAAGCACACACCTTGATCTACAGAGTTCCAGAATTCCTCCTCACAAAATCCTTTCTTCCTTCCAGACTCTGACCCCCTTTAATAACCTGGAGCTGACTAAGGAGTTCAAGAATTGTGGCAGTGGTTTGCTAATCTTTGAGCACACCAGGGACACTCATGTCTACTGTTTTCTCTGTAAAGTCTGTGTTTATCTGGAATCTCACTTCAGTGTGCAGCATCTCTTGTATTTGAGGGCCTAGGGGGAAACTTCCACTCTTAATATCCTATTATATAATATTATTATTTCATTAGAGAGTATAGTTCTTATTTTCTTTTTAAAATGAAATATAGGCTAAAAATAAAATGATATGTGTGTTTGTTTTCCTGGTAACATCAAATAGTCTTGAGATGAAACCTTTTACCTCACCCAAGCCTTGCTCTAGAGAAGGGAGCTCACTAATTTCCAGGCCATCTCAGACAGTTTTTAAGCTCTAAGTGTTGAGAATGTCTTCCCTACATTGAAGCAAACTTTGCCTCCCATAACTTTACCCCATTGATCCCAATAACATAGAATGCATCTACTTATACTCCTATCCAGTCATCCCTTCATTTATTCCCAGTTACTTCCATTCTCTTAGAACCCTTCCTTGTCCTTATGCTGTTCTTCACTTTTCCAACTAAAGGGAAATAACATCGATGGTATTCATTCTCTCAAGTTTTCTACATTCTTCTTTTCCTAGTTTGTTAGATAAAGCTAATAAGGATAATATCTTGATCTCCTTAAGTAGATGTACTTAAACAATCATCAGGAGCAAACCAATGAAGATATCATTCAAACTGACCAAACTGCTGTGTCCTCTGGCAGGTCACATAGTTAATATTGGACTTATTAACAGTAATCTGTGGGTACTTAGAGTGGTGTGTCATTTAAGTGTTGAATCATGAGAGTATATGTCAGTCTTTAGCTAGTCCAATATAATGTGAAGTGAAGGCTGCAAGCATTTGCACTGAACTCACGAATCACCTGATGTTACATATTCCCATCAAAAGAATAAACTGGAAGGAAGTGTTTTCCTACCTCTGCCTTTAATAATAGCCACCACTAGTAGATCACTTACTGTGTGCCCAGTGGTGATGCTTAATTGCTTTATGTGGAATATTTCATACAATCCTTCATATAACCCCATGAAGTAGGCACCTTTAAAATCCCTGTTCTCCAGATGAGGACAGTGACACTTAGAGAGGGTAAGTAAGTTCCCTGAGGGTAGAAAGCTAGTAAGTTCTGGTGTAGGGGGAGTTGAACCCAGGCAGTCTCATATGAGGTTTCTTAATGAAATACATCTGGCACTATATTTGCAATGAAATTGTTTAGAAAAAAATAAAAAGGTTTGAGGGACTTCCCTGGTGGTCCAGTGGTTAAGACATTGCCTTCCAGTGCATAAGGTTCGCCTTTACTCCCTTGTCAGGAAGATAAGGTCCCACATGCCTCTCAGCCAAAAACCAAAAACATAAAACAGACACAATATTGTAACAAATTCAATAAAGGCTTTAAACTAAAACAAATAAAACATTGCTTAAAAAAAGGGAGGAGGACTTTCCTGGTGGCGCAGTAGATAAGAATCCACGGTTACAAGAGTCCACAGTTACTGAGCCCGTGTGCTGCTATTGCTGAAGACTGCATGCTTTAGGGCCCACTAGGCTGGAGAATCCCAGGAACGGGGGAGCCTGGTGGGCTGATGTCTATGGGGTCACACAGAGTCGGACATGACTGAAATGACTTAGCAGCAGCAGCAGCCACAACTAATGAGCTCCTGTGCAGCAACTCCTGAAGCCTGCATGCCCCGGAGCCAGCAAGTTGCAACTGTGAGCCCGCATGCTACAAGTTCAGAAGCCTGTGCACCAGAGCCTGTGCTCTGCAACAAGAGAAGGCCATGCATCACAACGGCAGAGTGGCCCCGCTCACTGAACAAGAAAGCCTGCGTGCAGCAAAGAAGAGCCAGCGCAGCCAAAAAGAAGCAAGCAAAGAAAACAAGCAACAAGTGCAACTAAATAAGTAAGAAATCATAAACAAGCAGTGTATACAAAGAAAAGAAAAGAAAGGAAATTTTAATCCAAGAAAACTCAATAGAATGAGACTTTAGAAATTTTGGAAAGGGACATTGAAATCTTAAGTTTGGATTAACTGATATTGGCATCTTGCCATTTGTCACAAGCACCAGTAGGTGCCAGTGCGTAGGGATATATCACGTTGAGAGGCATTCCCTCTCTCTGAAGGGGAGACACAGGGCTCTCTGCTTCCAGGTCAGCTGAAAAGCTCAGAGGAGCTGGGGGCCTTTCTCCACTTAACAAGGACCATCTTTTATGTCAGTTAGATGCTGACTTATACACACAGCTTGTTAATGAAGTAGCTTAGTGAGCTTCCTTGTTACACAGTCTGGTAACCAATTTAACTTGACATTTTAAAAAAGGAAAGGTCATCTGAGGTTTACCTAGGACAAAGAAGTGAATTCTAAAGCAATGCAAATTGCCCTAGAAGCCAAAGAAGTTTAATGTGATATACTGATATATGCTTTGAAGTTCAAACTATTTCTTACCATAAACCTTAAAAGCTAAAAGAATTGTCTTGACTGAAATCCTGCTCAAACATGCACAGTAGAGAGTCTCCAGATGACAAATATTATTTCAACTCCTTCAACTTCTTTCTCTCTAAACATATATGAACAGTAAACACACATGATATCCCTTATCATAAACAGATTCCAGTAATAGCCAACAGGAATAAATGGCATTTCTTTTGTCTTTTAAATTACTGATTAAACTTTCTACAAACCAGGGGTCCATAAAGGGGTACATGGATACAAGAAGGCACCAGGCATTAGCCAGTGTTCCATTTGCTCAGGTCAAACTATCACTATTTGAAGTGATTGTTGACCCCACACCTAAATTGTCAGCTTTAAAATACATACAGCATCTGAACATTCCCTACCACTTCCATTGGTACCATCCCAAGCTAATTTATCATACTCTTTTGCCTGGATTATTGCTATAGTCTCTTAATTAGTTTCCCTGGTTCACCCTTGCTCCTTTAGTCTATTCTCAGTATGGCAGTTGACGCTATCTTGTTAAAAACCTAAGTCAGATTATGTCACTTAGTCCTCTGTTTAAAACTCTGTCATGGCTTCTCATTTCAAAACGGGAACTCAAGCTCTCTCACTGACCCACAAGGCCCTACAGAATCTACTGATTTCACACCTCCTATACCTCTGATTTCATCTCCTCCTGTTCTGTCTCTCCCACTTTACTCCAGCTACACTGGCCTCTTTGTTATATGAATAGATCAGGTCTGCTCATGTCTCAGGACCTTTATACTTGCTGATCCTCTGCCTGGAACACACAGAATTCCAGGTATCAGCATGACCCTACTTCATTTTCTTTAGGTCTTGCTCAGATATCATATGATCACTATTGGCTGATCTCAGACTCTCTCTCTCTCTTCGCACCCTCAAGATTCCCTCTCCTCCTTCCCACCTTTATTTCTACCCTTAGGCTAATGCCTATCTAACATAATAAATGTTTATTTAATTATTCTATTTATCTGCTTCTCCACTCTAGAATTTACCTCCATCCAAAGTAGGGGTTATTGTTTTTATTCATTTAGACATCCCTTGATCTAGAACAGTACCTAGCAAGTAGATGTTTCATAAGCATTTGTGAAATAAATGAACAATTTCTAGATCAGACTGCCATAATCAGGAAATTTGGTTATCTTTATCAAAGTTTTTAGTCATGTCCTAAGATGTGTCCCTTCTCACCTGTCAGTTACATATGTTGAGGGCTTCACACAAATAGACCCATTTCTGCCACCCGCAATACATGCACACCAAGATGTCTGGCAAAACAGATAGGATTAATCAGCATTTACAGACAAATTTTCTAAACAGGTAAAAGATTTTAACATGCTTCAAATAAATGATTTGCTTTTAGGTCAGTGGAAGTGTAAGGGTTTTAAATTGCTTTGATTCTCTACATGAGAAAAGTCATGGAAGATTATACATGAATCCTAAAGAAAGCCCAAAATCTATTTGTAAGATTTAAAAATTGAGACCAAAGAAGAAAAAGATCATGGAAATTGGGATGAGTTAGAGTTGGAGAAGAAAAAGTTAATTTACCATCGAGATTGCAAATAGCTATAGGAAATGGCAATTTCAGCTAGCTGTCTCTTAGGGGCTCTTCCGGCTCTATAGTCTTCACTTATAATTTCCCTGAAACTGGAAGCAGGTCAACATCAGAAGGAAGTTCTCCACAGGGATATAGAATTCCTTTATCTAGAGATCTTTAAATATAGGACAAATGTTCCCTTGAGATAATTTAGATACAGTTAGGTAGTCAGGAGAATTTTAAGGTCAATTTTAAGGTTATTTTTGTTCTAGTCTCTTAATAACAGTGTCTATTTCCTGGGACCTGTCTTCTCAAGTGAATCTTAAATCTTTCCTTCCTGGAGTTTTGAGGAATTCTGTAGCTCTCTCTTATCAAAAAGAAAAAGAAAAATAGAAAAATGTGTCCATTTCTTTAGATAGAAATCAACAGTATTAGTCTGCTTACTAAGAATGTACAGATAACCAGTACAGGTGGCTTAGCAGTAAAGAAACTGCCTGCCAAGCAGGAGACTCGGGTTTGATCCCTGGGTTGGGAAGATTCCCTGAAGAAGGAAATGGCAACCTGCTCCAGTATTCTTGCCTGGGAAATCCCATAGACAGAGGAGCCTGGTGGGCTACAGTCCATGGGGCCGCAAAAGAGTCAGACACAACTTAGCAACTAAACAACATTTATCTTAATTTATCTTAAACTATCAGATTAAATTTTGGGTTCTAAAACAATAGACTTAAAAAAAATTGTTTCATTTTAGATTTGAAGACAATCTCTTTGTGAGAAAGAGTTAAGAGTTCTAACTGACAATACAAGCCAGCATGTTGTATTGGAAAGAACGTGAATTTGGACATCACGTTGACCTAGGAGTCCTGCCTTTGTCTCTTTTTACCCATATGAATCAGCCTCTCCCAGCCTTCCTTTCATTGGTTGTAAAATGTTAAGAAGGCTGGCTATTTGCTTCAAGATTATGGATAGAGTAGAGATTGTGTTTATAAATCAAATGCCACATAGCACAACAGATTATTCCTGTTATTGTGAGAAGAGTCCGTGAGGCCTTAAAAGGCGTCAGAGACCTGGTAGAACCTTTTGTCAAGAGGCAACTGCATAGGCAGGCTGCTGACCCGGGATAAAAATAGGAGGAAGCTGCTTTTGAAGTGGCATTAGCACCGCACGCCTCAGATACTGTCGTGCCAGCCACTGCCCCCCTCATGCCAGGACACAGGCAGCAGGGTTAGCCAGAAACATCACCACTGACCTCAGCTCTCTGCAAGCTCTGGGTGGGCCAAAGTATAGACTTCTTAATCTTTTTTGACAATATTGTAAAGCAGTTATCCTTCAATTAAAAATAAATAATTTTTTTAAAGTTATATAGATTTCCACTATAGAAAAGAATGAATGATAGGAAAAGTTCAGCTTCATCAGTTTCTAGAGAGAATTTCACAATAAATAAAGGTGTCGATCCTGTATAAAATAAATGAATTTTTGACCTTGTGGGGGAGTTTTGTAGAGAAAAATTATCAGTGCCTGGTATATAGAAAGCACTTCATAAAAGATAGTCATCTTTATTAGTATAAAATTAATATTTATACTATATCTCATTTGAATTATGATAAATTACCAAACCCACTTAAAATGTGTTTAACTGTGTGAATATACCTGTAGCTGTTCATAATATTCTAAACACCTTTCTTTCCTGAAACAAATCCAGGTAACTATCTCCTCCCTTGCTCACTCACAAAAAGAAAAGTTACCATGAATATGTATTTATCCTTAGAAGGAAAGTAGGAATAAGAGATCGTTCTATAGCTTATGTGCCTGCTGTTTGAAGTAGAGCTAATATCCCTTAAGCAAACTTGTTTCCCAACTAGAGTGACTTTTGCTTTCTCAGAGGAAAATCTTATCAGCTAAGATATTAAGAATTCTTAAGATATATGTGGATGCTAGAGAAAAGCTTGCTTGGGCCCTTTGCATGATAACATTCTCCAGATTTCCCACTGGCAGATTTTTAAGCAATCCTTCTGTAACAACTCCTGATTACATTTATAAAACTGGAAAATCAAGCTGCTTAATGTTAGTGACAGACACATCAACAACTACACAACACGTGACATATTTCATAAGGATGTGGAGGCTACAGCATGAGGAAAATGACTTACTTGATCTTTGTAACTGTTTTTCTATTAAATTTCCAAGCTTATTAAGTGGATGCTTTGGTTCTTATTCTGGGCCGTGGGGAAAATGTTTAACACAATGTTTGTTGGAAAGTTTAAGATTTAGTGCCAAATCATATTTATGTTTCCTTTGTCAAAAACATGGCCCAGAGTGATGTTTAAAATTGGGAATAAAAAAAATATAAGCCTCCATCTAGGAAATCACCCACCTGTTTTCTTAAGTACAGAGGAGATAAAAATTTTGCTTAATTGCCTAACCATATCTCTCTGGTACAAGTGATGAATTTCACTTAATGATATCTTTCTTGTTTGAGGGAATTTATACAGTAATTTCATATATGTCATTTCATTTTAAAGACATAGGAATGGCATAAAGTGAGATTTTCAAATGAATAGATAGAAAACCACTAAGGGGGATAATAGATTAAAGCAGAGTGTACCCTGATGGTGTGCTTTTCAAATGCAAACAGGAAATATGGAAACATGTAAACATGTTCTAACAGAAGGGTCCAGGTACCTTCCTTCAAAATAGGAAGTATTTACTTTACTTGAAAATACTGCTCCTGCTAAGTCACTTCAGTCGTGTGTGACTCTGTGTGACCCCATAGATGGCAGCCCACCAGGCTGCGCCGTCCCTGGGATTCTCCAGGCAAGAACACTGGAGTGGTTTGCCATTTCCTTCTCCAATGCGTGAAAGTGAAAAGTGAAAGGGAAGTCGCTCAGTCATGTCCAACTCTTTGCGACCCCATGAACTGCAGCCCACCAGGCTCCTCTGTCCATGAGATTTTCCAGGCGAGAGTACTGAAGTGGGGTGCCATCGCCTTCTCCGTACAAAACAGCAATATATAACTATCTAGACATAACATTGCATATTGATACTATAGCAAATTTTTATATGTAGACCACTCATTTATTCAAAAGATCTCATTCCTTGTTTTTCCCTGACCACTCCTCATTTCCCAGTTCACCTTCAATTTGATATGATGTTAATAAATTATTGACTATCCAACTGCTAAACAATTGTTTCACTTTCAGTATTGACTCATGCAAGCATACAGATGAATGAACAAAAGCCTTACATTTCATCAGCCCTCTAAGCCACTTTGATTATGTAGTCTTAGTCTAATATAAAAGGTAAATTCTTCTGGAGGTACTAACATGTCTAAGCCCTTGTAAATACACATTGGAGATTGAGAGAAGAAGAAAAGAGATCCTTCAGTAAGACATATGTTTAAAGTTCTTATGCAACTACCCATTAAAAAAAAAAAATGCTGGGGAAGAGATGGGGGAAACAATGTCCAAGAGCTTATCTATTTGCAAAAAGATTTCTTACACCAGCCAACAAGTACCTCTCAAGCCTGTTTTGATGGTTGTTTCCTAATTCTGTCCTTGTTCTTAATCTTGCTTCTTTCAATATTCATAAATCTAATGAAGATAAGTCCTTTTTAACATATAGTTAATAGATCAAGTGGCCACTGACCGGCTGAAATCACACACGCTAGTGACCTGGGCTGGAACTTTTGTGTGTTTTAGCTGAGAGGAAACTCATGGCCCAGTTCTTTCACGTTTTACAGAGCCTGGAGGAGGTGGGGGTAGGGGGGAGCAGCTCTTGCAGTTTCTCATTGTGGGTCACATAGTCCCAGGTGAAATCCAGCTTTGATGTTACAACTGGTTGTCTAGATCAGTGCATTTTTTGCAAAAAAATGAAGTCTAATAAGACAAAATGAACTCTGACAATGCAGTGCGTCCCCACAATACACTGACAATTAAATGTCTATGCACCATTCACAAAATAAGATTTTGATTTTGACCACAGTTGACAGTGGTAGGTAGAATATTACAGAAGTTTGAGGGGGGAAAAGGGACAAAACAGAGATTGAAGAGTAAAGAAAAAAGATAAATATTAAATGGTTCTTTTAAAAGATAGCTTTTTGTATGAATGCACAATACATTTGACATAATTTTATAAACTGGAACATGTGCATCTAACAGCAAAGGATAGAGATCTAGTGATTGAGGTGAAATGATTAGCCAAGAGTAGTAGAAGTTCTGCTTTACAGCATTACAAACCCTTTTCTTACTTTACCTAATGGAGCCTGACTTCTGCCCTAGAACTAGAGGTGTCTCTGAGTTTCAGAATGCTCCCTTTTCAGGAAGTGTGTGTGTGTGTGTGTGTGTGTGTGAGTGAAGAATAGTCAGGGAGAATTATAATCATTTTACAGACACTGGAGCTAAAGCAAATCCTCTAGTCAGTGCTTCAAGGAAAGAAAAATTATTCTCTAACCTCCTACTCTCTCATTAGTAAAATGACATCTTTAATTTTAAGCTATTTTTCTTCAACTACTGGAATTAAAGTGAGAAGGAACAAACACATTTTGTCTAGTCAGGTTTTAAACTGACGCTGGTTTTTAAAACACTTAAGTACATCAAAATATTCACAACACTTAAAAACCCAAATCTTTTTAAGGAGCTATTTATATGTAAAATTATAAAATCTTAAAGATGGAAAGCATTTTGGGGATTCCGCAGTTAGGCTTTCACGAGGTACAGGAGTTCCTTTTACAACACACCTGGTAGGCACTGCATTGGAGAAGCACAGGCATGAACACAGGTAAACTTGGATTCAGCCAGTGAGTCCGCTACCCTACCAGCTAGCTGACTTTGTACTATTTCCTTAAGCTATCTGAGCTTTGATTTTCTTATCAATTAAAAAAAAATGAGGATAATTTCCACCCAATAAGGTTGTTGTGAAATTTAAATACATACACTAAGGCCTATAACACATTTTTATGTCTAATATATTAGTTCCTTTTCCATTCCTTCTCTGCAATTTTTTGAAGTTTTCTGAAATTAAACTGAAATTTACTGTCTTATGACTTCCATTCATTAGTCGTTTTTCTTTTTCACCAGTGGAGACCTTTACTCTCTCATCCATACCAAAGTGGCTCAAACACCCAACTCTCCTACCTCCTTTCAGTCTGTACCCCTTCCACTGGTAAATCTATAACATATATCTCATAATACAGAACTTCCAGACACATCACCATCTTTTTAGTTTTAGAAATAAACCGTACTGCATCAAAGGCCTGAAAACAATACTCTTGTTGGGATCAAAGCTGCTACTCAGTGGGCCTACCTGTTCCTTTGTTCCATTCACTCTCCTAATGTCTAAACAGCCTCTTTACTGACTGTGTTTTGTCAGTCCACCACACCATTTGGCTGTCTTAACTTTAAACAAAAATATTGGAATTTTCCCCTGTGATCCATAAAGTGCACAAACTTCTTTTTAGTTTTGAAGATTGTACCATCATGTTTGTTTTCTTTTTAAAAACTAATTAGCATTCAAAGTGCCTCAAAATTCTCCTTTAGTCTGGATCCCAAAATAAGACTGTTTTGATTATTGCCAGAGAGATTTCAGTTTGTTATTAGCAAGAACATTTTTGATTGGAGATAAGAGACTGTACTGCCCGACGGCCAAGGGAAGTCATACAATCCTTTTCCCCAGAGATAAGAAAAATCAGCCAAGGAACTTTGTACAGTCTCTTCTTTGGATGATAAAATTGTATCATTCTATTCCTAGAAATATTTATTCTGAGACTTGATGAGAAGCAGAGGGTCAGATAAAATCACATCTCAAGGTCCTGTTTATTCTTTTATTTAAAAAACAAATTTAAAAGACTTCAAAGCAAATTATTTGCAACAGACTGTAGAATGGCTGCCTGTGAAGCACTTTCTGATCGGAAAGGGAATTTGCTGCCACCTCCTGGACCTTTAGAATAAAGCCGTCAAGATCAGCAGCACTTCAGGGCCTGTACCCTTCAGACAAGAGCGTTGGAAACCAGGTGCTGTTTACCAGCCTGGCTGTCCCAGACTGAATGAACTGGAAACTATTCATGGGTTTTAAAGAATAAAGTTGACTTCAGTGTTTTGCAAGTTAGAAAACTGATGTTAAACTGTGGTTCGCAATCTGTTAGCATTAGAATCATCCAGGGTATATGTTACAAAAACAAATTCCTGGGCCCCACCTAGGGGCTACTAATTCAGAATTTCCATGCAGCAAGGGGAATTTTAATTTTCTCCTTGGAACAAAAGTTGGAAACTGTATGTTAGGATACTGTGAAGGCAATAGTTTGCAAACACTGAAACACTGTATATAAAGGAAACAGTAGTAACTGGTGAATTGAAGTGTAACAGTAAAATGAAAGGTTTTACAAGATATATTTTGGTTTGCTCTCAATTTCAGTAATACCACCTGAAGTGAATTGTGACATTTTTCTGGATATTTCATCAGTTCAGTTCAGTCACTCAGTCGTGTCCGACTCTTTGCAACCCCATGAATTGTAGCACGCCAGGCGGGCGTCCCTGTCCATCACCATCTCCTGGAGTTCACTCAGACTCACGTCCATCAAGTCTGTGATGCCATCCAGCCATCTCATCCTCTGTTGTCCCCTTCTCCTCCTGCTCCCAATCCC
>SJXQ01007657.1:0-25044 GCA_006408695.1 Aepyceros melampus
CATTCCAGGATGTCTGGCTCTAGGTGAATAATCACACCATTGTGATTATTTGGATCATAACATCTTTTTAGTACAGTTCTTTTGTGTATTCTTGCCACCTCCTCTTAATATCTTCTGCTTCTGTTAGGTCCATACCATTTCTGTCCTTTATCGAGCCCATCTTTGCATGAAATATTCCCTTGGTATCTCTAATTTTCTTGAAGAGATCTCTAGTCTTTCCCATTCTATTGTTTTCCTCCATTTCTTTGCAATGATCACTGAGAAAGGCTTTCTTATCTCTCTTTGCTATTCTTTGGAACTTTGCATTCAAATGGGAATATCTTTCCTTTTCTCCTTTGCTTTTTGCTTCTCTTCTTTTCACAGCTATTTGTGAGGCCTCCTCAGACAGCCATTTTGCTTTTTTCAATTTCTTTTTCTTGGGGATGGTCTTAATTCCTGTCTCCTGTACAATGTCACAAACCTCCGTCCATAGTTCATCAGGCAGTCTGTCTGTCAGATCTAGGCCCTTAAGTCTATTTCTCACTTCCACAGGATAGTCATAAGGGATTTGATTTAGGTCATACCTGAATGGTCTAATGGTTTTCTCCACTTTCTTCAATTTAAGTCTGAATTTGGCAATAGGAGTTCATGATCTGAGCCACAGTCAGCTCTTGGTCTTGTTTTTGTTGACTGTATAGAGCTTCTCCATCCATGACGGCAAAGAATATAATCAGTCTGATTTCAGTGTTGACCATCTGGTGATATCCATGTGTAGAGTCTTCTCTTGTGTTGTTGGAAGAGGGTGTTTGCTATGACCAGTGCGTTCTCTTGGCAGAACTCTATGAGCCTTTGCCCTGCTTCATTCTGTACTCCAAGGCAAAATTTGCCTGTTACTCCAGGTGTTTCTTGACTTCCTACTTTTGCATTCCAGTCCTCTATAATGAAAAAGGCATCTGTGTGTATTAGTGTGGCTTGAATCGTTTTTCTAGTACCCATATTCCTCTGGTGGCTTGTCTTTGGCTTTTTACCACCTTAAACTACCACCGTCTTTTCCCTAGACCATTGATACAGTTTCCTACGTGGACTGCCAGTATCCACATGTGCTTTTTCACCACAACGCATATCCATTCCCTACAGAGTGGTCAGAGTAACGTTTTCTAAGCAGAGATCTGACTGTGACACCCCCATATTTAATCCCTTCAATTACATTTCATTGTCCATAGGGTAAAGACAATCCTCTAGATCCTGTCCCATGCCTACCGTGCCAGTCTTACTTGGTACCATTTTCCCTCTGGCAATTCTCCTTCAGCCTCACTGGCCACCTTTCCTTTTCTCACGTTTACCGTGTCAGGGTCTTTGCCCATTGTTCCATCTTTCTAGAATATTTTGTCTTATTTTGCCTTCTACCTTATCTGGTTAATACCTTTCCATATATTAGATTTTGTTTCAAGTGACACTTCCCCTAAGGAGCCCTCAAGTCCCTATCCCTGTTTTCTCATAGCACCATTTAACTTCACAGAACTTACATAATTTTGTGATTATCTGAGTGATTTTGGTGTCACCATCCACACTGAGACTCTAAAAGGGTAGTAACTCTATTTTTGCCTGTCATTGCATCTCATAGCAGGATCTGACACAGAACTGGATCTTGGTAGAGACTTGTAAAAGAGATACTGCTGTCTAAACTACTCTTAACTATCAAGGTCATTTTTAGTCTCAACTCTGTCATCAGTCTATGACACACATCTGTGTGTGTGTGTGTGTGTGTGTGTGCATGCGTGCATGTTAGTAGGTCAGTCATGTCTGACTCTTTGCAATCCCGTGGACTGTAGCCTGCCAGGCTCCTCTGTCCATGGAATTCTCCTGGCGAGAATACTGGGGTGGGCTGCCATACCCTTCTCTAGGGGATCTTTCCAACCCGTGGATCTCCTGTATTGCAGACAGATTCTTTACTATCTGAACCACCAGGGAAGCCCCAACCTATTCTGTCTCAGCTCGATGTTTTCCATAAATTTGAAAATTACATTCACTGACCCAGCAGAACATTTATTACAGATATATATTATATATGTACAAAATATGTACAAAAATAGATCATAGCTGAATATAAAGTCCTTTAATCCTCCATTAAAGAACTTCTACCAGCTTAATATTGATCAGCAGCTGATTAAAATGGTATGATTATAGGGGAAGGAAAAAATCCTTTTTTCCTCTACAACCCCTAGGTTCTGCAGTGAGCCCTAAAAATTAAACTGACAAAAGATTTACAAAAGAAACGCATACAAACTTTATTTATGTGTGCATTACACATACACATGGAAGAAACTCAGTAATGAGTAAAACTCAAAGTGGAGATTCAAACTTGGATTTATCTAGTATCTTAACACAGAAAAATAAATCTATAGACAAGTAACAAGACAAAGGAAAATGGGTTTAATAGTAAACTATGTGAGAGTAAATATATGGGGGAACTAATGGAAGGTAAGGGTTGTTTTAGTAAAATTTGTCATGTAGATTCCTGTCTCTACTCTGTGTGGCCTGATAAGAGTTTCTCGTGATTAAATCATACCCTTACCAGTAAGGGCACCTTCCTCACAGTAAATTTCTGTCCTACTTTTGAGTGTAATGGAAGAGGTCAGAGAACCCCTCCTGAATCTATTATTTCTCAAGTGTCTTCAGCTCAAAATAATCGATATGCCAAAACAACACCTTTTGGGGGGTATGTTAGGAACCACTATATGATGAATCTAAAGTATTTAAATTTATGAACAGGCCGATATCATCATGCTTTTGATGCCTGGTAATTCAATCACTAGCATATGATTTCTAGGATGTTATAATTCACACCCACTATCTCCCCTCCTTTGTCCATAGCGGACATTACATTGCTAGTGGATCACAATCCTCTTGCCCCTGGGCCTCACCATAAACTTAAAATCCTTCTTAATAAGGTACCCCAAACAATGCTATCACTCAGAACTAGCATGTGATTTATGATCCATTTGTCTCCTTTGAGCTAGAATTTCCATTATTCGTTTAGTCAGCTCGATTATCAAATGGAATTTATTCCTAGCTTTATATGACACTCCCTAACTCTGAAATTATTACCATACCACTATCCCCTACTTTAAAAGTCATCCTTCATCTTCTATAAAATTTTCCTTGACTGAAGTGACTTTACGACTGCTTTTTCTCCACAACCCTAACTTCGTTCTCCACATCAACCATAATGAAAATCCTACAACATTAAATGACAGGCACGCTATATTTTTAAGTTAATTAACATGAATTCTGCCTGTGGCAATGGCAGCCTTGGTTGTTTCACACTGAGCTTCCTTCTGAGAACAACCAGAAAAGCCAGACAAAATAGGAGAATCATCTGATTGAACCACTGGCAAACCTCCAAGGCAGTGAGAATTTATGGAGCCCCGCTCCAAAACAGAAGGGAAGCCAGGAAAGGCAAACCTGCGTGTTGTGACACTTTGCGCAGAAAGAATTCCACTTCAGTAAGTAGTTTTTGTGTGTGTGTGTGTGTGTACAGATAGCAACTTTATTTGTCCACACCAGGATCAAGTCACTTCACAGAGAGACAGAGGGTGGTGGAGGGCTGGTATACACAGCACCATTTACTTTGCAGGCTTCAAGAGGCAGAGCATCACTCCTACCAGGGTACCCTCCAAGGCAGTGAGAATTTATGGAGCCCCGCTCCAAAACAGAAGGGAAGCCAGGAAAGGCAAACCTGCGTGTTGTGACACTTTGCGCAGAAAGAATTCCACTTCAGTAAGTAGTTGCTGAGAGGCTGAGGAGCGGAACATAGCCTCCAACAGTCTCATGGGCTTGGGGGACAAAAACTGGAGGCTCCAAAGTGCCACACCCTAGACAGCAAAATTAACCAAAAATAGACCAGTTCTCTGGAGGGCTCAAGACACATTTATCTTGAACCATTCTAATCGCTGATAGCTCTCTGACCCCATGCTGATTGCCTACCAGAGGCAAAGCAATCACACCTAGAGGCAGAAAACAACTGAAATAGAATGTGAGTCACATATATAATTTAAAATTTCCCAGTAACCCATTTAAAGTTTAAAAACAGGTAAAATTAAGTTTAGTAATGTATTTTATTTGGCCCAGTGTATCCAAAATATGAGGCTTCCCAGGTGGCTCAGTGGTAAGGAATCTACTTGCTAATGCAGAAGACATAAGAGACATATGTTCGATCCCTGGGTCAGGAAGATCCCCTGAAGGAGGAAATGGCAACCCACTCCAGCATCCTTGCCTGGGAAATCCCATGGACAGAGGAGCCTGGCAGGCTATAGTCCATTGGGTCACAAAGATCCAGACAGAACTGAAATGACTTAGCACACATGCACACATTCATCCAAAATATTATTAACATCTTTTGAACATGTATTGTAGAGGAGATAGTTTTTGTTTTTTTGTTTTTTGTTTTTTTCCTACGAGCTTGTGTTTGAGTGATGGGATCAGGTGGCTGTGAATTAATTGTAGCAGATTAACAGGAGAAAAGGTTTGTTACACATACATGTGAAAGCATTCAATAAGGAGTAGTTTTCTGAATAGCCAGAGTAAGGGTTTATATATAAGCTTAATAAGGGGTATTTGGGAGTGGGTAGGACTTCAGTGTGGAGAAGGCAATGACACCCCACTCCTGTACTCTTGCCTGGAAAATCCCATGGATGGAGGAGCCTGGTAGGCTGCAGTCCATGGGGTCACTAAGAGTCAGACATGACTGAGTGACTTCACTTTCACTTTTCACTTTGATGCATTGGAGAAGGAAATGGCAACACTCCAGTGTTCTTGCCTGGAGAATCCCAGGGACAGGGGAGCCTAGTGGGTTGCCCTCTATGGGGTTGCACAGAGTCAGACACGACTGAAGTGACTTAGCAGCAGTAGCAGCAGGACTTCAGTGGGAAAGGACAGAAGATTCTGATAAGGCTCTGTGTACACAGTTTTAGTAGCTTAAGGTCAGATGCCATCCTTAACTGGGGAGTCCCAGAGTTGGGAGTTTGTAGCAACTGACTCTTGAAAAGCTCTGTGTTAGTCAGATAAGGGAAAATCATATAAGATTTATTTCTGCATCTGTCCATATGTTTTCAGTTTAAAGGAGTCTTTATGCCTATCTGGTTGGTTGTTGCTCTCTTCAAAATCAATATAAAACATTGTATTAAGGAGATATCTTACAATCAGTTTTTCATATGAAGTCCTTTAAATCCAGTGTTTGTTTAATATTCATGGCACATTTCAATTCAGACTAGCTCCATCTCAAGTGCTCAGTTATAGAGGGCAATTTCAAAGCTTCGTGACCTAGGAGTAGGAAAAGATTTTATAAACAGGTCTCAAATTTCAGTAATCATAAAGGAAAAATTGATAAATTGGACTGTATTAAAAGTAGGAACTTATTAAAGGATACTACTACGAGGATAAAATGGCATGACACAGTGGAAGAAGACATTGCCAATAGAGGAAGGACTCCAAAATATATATGTCTGGAGTATATGAAGAGCCACAAATCAGTAAGAAAAATAAGGCAATTCAAAAGAAATCAGAAATAGCCAAGAGACTTGAACAGGCATTTCACAAAAAAGGATATCCAAATAGCCAGTAAACATAGGAAAACGTGCACAACAAACTCATTAAAAATCAAAAAAATGCAAATTAAAATACGTTGTGATTCCACTATGTCCTATCACAGTGACTTGGAATAGACAATATTGGTGATTTGGGTCAGTATACCCAGCAACTGGAACTCAGTACTGCAGGTGGAGGTATAAATTGATACAACTACCTTAGAAAACTATTTTAACAGTATCTCTTTAAGCTAAACATACCATATCCTTCTACCCAGCAGTTACCTCCTAGATATACAGCCAGGAGAAAACATACATATGTGTACCCAGAGACATGCATAAATAATGAGGACATAATCAGACCCCCAGAATTGATAGAAAGGCAGCTTTAAAGTGAAAACATTTGAGCTTCACAAATAAAAAAAGAAATCTTATCTGAACTTTCCTTATCGGACTGAGGCAGAGCCTCCTGAAAATACAGCTGCCATTAAGGTGCCTTGAAGACAGACTGCCCATTTCCAGTAGCACCAAAAAACTCAATAGAACTTTCCATACTTCCACACTGAAGCCCTAACACCCACCACACCCCACCCTCCTGCAAACTGTCAAATTGGCTTATAAACTTTCATCTCTAGCTATTTAATGATTTACTTATAGAGAAATTCTCATATACACATGTGAATAAACTTTGTCTTTTCTCCTGCTGATCTATCATCAGTTAATTTGCAGAACTCCCACCACTTGACCCAAGTTGGAACAGGAAAAACTTTTCAACACAGACACATTCATGATAGCCTCAAATTGGAAATGACTCAGTCTCCTTCAACAGTAGAAGGCATAAGTAAACTGTCATATACAATCAAATACTGTTATGCTCAAAACCACCAATGAGTTTTACAAATACACTTTTCAGGGAAAGAAGCTAGACAGCTGAGGAATACATATTGCATGATTTCATTCCTGCAAAGTTCAAAAACAGGCCTATTAATTGGTAGTTTTAGAAATCACCGTCTGAGCTACTTTAGGGGAGCAGGAAGTGTAATTAGGAAAAGGAGGGAAGCTTCTATTCTTGGCCCAGCTGGTGGTTATAGTAACTTTCAGGTCATTCATTGAGCTGTACATTTATTATTTGTGCACTTTTCTGTGTGTATGTTGTGTTTAATAAGATAATTTATTGCTAAGAACCATTAGTGTAATTCTTAATCTGATAATAGTCAGTTTGCTCTTTCTGGTATTTGAGTGTTTCTGTACCTTCCATCCTTTCTGATGTTCAAGTGTTTCTTTTATCTTCCTGCTAAGCCTACAGTTTAGCATGTAAGCTTTCTATGGAACAAGGACCACCTTTAGGTCAAATAGAAACTGGGGTAACACCATGAATAAAAATAATGGTGATGATGGTAGCTTGGTGACAGTAAAGAATTATCACCCTCCTTGACAAGTCCAATTTATGCATTAGAATGGTACCAGCCACAAAAGAAATCTGATTATTTCCTCCCTATGTTTTAAAAATAGCATCTTACCATCATATTTGATCAAAAGTCCGTTTATCACCCAGATCAGCATCCTATCATAATATTTTTTATTAACTAGAATGTTACAATTAATCCACCCTGCAACTACTGGAAAATAAATCGAGTCAACTTAAGATTCTGTCAGCTTTTTCCAGTTCTTTATTTTCTTGTGCAGCCACCCAACACTGAGGGAAAATTAAATTGTCACTCACCTCACAAAGCCTTCTTTTTAGCATATCATTGTTTTATTTGACTAGTGAACATAAAGGAATAACCAAACTTTGAAAAGAAAATGGAAATCAGTACATAAATTTGGCATCTGATGATCTGACACACTTAATGATGAAAATGATACCCTGTAGTTATTCTTTACAAAAGCCAGAGAGCTAAATTAGAGCATTAAATTAAACCCCACCTACTCTTTCTGCACCATTAAGTCCCAATCATTCTGTAGAAAGGTTTAGATGGTTTTATTTTGTATTCTAATTTTAAGGCAATTATTCTCTAGTTAAAGTTAGAAAAGACTGCAAAGTTTTATGGTGTTGATTTGCACAAAGGGCTTAGTTACAAAGCACTTAACACATAGTTGTGTTATGACTCTCTAAAAGGTGTTATATAAAGTTGAGAGTGATTCTTTTTCTGTAATTTCAAATAATAATAGCTACTAACACTATTACTGTTACTACACCCATCACTCTTCACTGCATTCACTGCACCGAGTGGTGAGAGTTTCCATATGCTGTATTACTTTATTTAATCCCTACTACAGCGTGGTGGTGTCAGTCCTCTAATGCCAGTATTCCAGGTGAGGTGACAGAGGCACAGAGTTTAACCCCAAATTTGCAAAGCCAAAGGGAAATTTAAGGTCAAATCAAAATCTGTGCAGTTTAAATTATGTGCTCTGTTGATACCCCAAATAGATGCCTCATTCCTAATGCTGAACTCTATACCCAGTTGTCAGTGTGTTTTAAATTGTGGATTAAACAAATGTTCATCCAGATATGCAGCATAGGAACATGTTAGTGTTCCATTCAGTGACCAACCAAGCCTTGCTGGTTTTAGGGAATCAATCCTAGAAGTTGGAGTGGTCGGTCTAAAGTAATGCAGTTTTTCCTATTTGAATCCCATTGCTTTCCCATTACTCCTTGCACAGTGCTCTGCACATGAAAATGTCTGTGGATTCTTAGCAGTAGGATTTCCCTTGTAAACAGTTTAAATGTGAATTTAATTTGTTCATCTGAGAGGCCTAGTATGGTTAGAAATATCCATCTCTGAGAAATGGCTCCAAATCAGACATTCTGTGGTTCCCGTTCTCCTTGTGCATTTGGAATCAATCCATATGCAATAGGTTGGAGTTTCCATGAAAACCGAGCACCTTAACTCTATGCTAGAGCTGTTAGTAGAAATACTCATTAAATCTTCATTGTAAAAATTTTAATAGCATTTTTTGCTATCTGTAGGAGAGAAAATACTTTTTCCCTCTACCCTCCTAGGTTCTCCTGCAAATTAGACTGACAAAAAACAAACTAACAAAACAAACAGGAAGGCAAGCAAACAGAAGCTTACTAACACTCACATAGTGTACGTACACATGGAAGAACTCAGTGATGGAACTCAGAGGAGTGGTTAGAACTTTGGCTTATACAGCATCTTAAACAAAGAACAATAAATTTTTTAGCAAAGTGGTAAGACAAAGAAACTTTGAGACTCTTAGAGATGGCAAATTGTGGGAGGGTAAATACATGGGGAAACTAATGGAAGGGAGGGCTAGTTAGTAAAGTTTGTTACATCTTAATAGATTCCTCTGGCACCACCTCTGATAAGAGTCTAGAGTTGTCTCCAATGATTAAAATCATCCTACCCATCCTGGAAGATATGGGGTGAGTAGAGATTTTTTTCTTCTGTCTGTTTCTTCTCATTGCTTTCAGGTCAAAATAATCATTATGTCAAATTGGCATTTTTTAGGATTTACTAAGCTCTTTCACTTCTTTATGAATATATAATATATATTCTTTTTCTATATATATATATTGTCTCCACCCCTGAATGCAAGCTCCATGTAAGCAGGGGCTGTGGCTTTGTCACCACTCTTGTCAACACCTACAAGTGAGGTATAAAGTGGCATTCAGACATTTTTGAATGTCCCCCAAAGATAAGGTAAATCTTTTATTTGCTCTGCATCTTCAAAGATGTTTATTTGTAATGAAAAATCTTCATTCTATGTGCATCCTTCTGCTGTAAAATAATATTCAAACTTCCCATAGAAATAGGTTCTGAAGGACTTCTTGAGAAATACCATAACCTTTCACAGTTTTGCACTGCCTTTTTTTTTTCCTGTTTGGAAAATACACTCAATAGATGTCATTCACCTGTACATATTTTGGTGGACTTGAGTCAGGACCCTCTTCATAAACCCAACAAAAGCCAAAAGTAAACTCTAGCCCACCCTGGGTCTCAAGCCTGTCCCCAGACTGGGAGTGAAGGAAGGTTTATATCCCAAAGTACGTGATGTGAGTTGCCCATAGGAAAGAAAAGCTAGGTTCTCAGAAGAGATAGCAGAAAAGTGTGTTCTGCCAACCAAAATCAAGACTATGATTATACATACTAATGGGTAGACTTTAGCTCTTCCACCAGCTCACTCTGTACATTTTCCCTCCATGCCCTGTGTACTCTTTCCTTTCCACTTCTCTTCAAGAAAATGGGAATATGAATGATAGTAAGAGGACTTTGAATTATTTTCAATGTAATTTTTAGGGAAGTCACTGAGATATCTCCATAACAAACCTATTGTGGTAAAATTAAACATGACAAGTATAATATCTGATTGCCACACACTAGTTAGGAGCATTTAGCAGTATTACTAAATTTCAAGCGCAGAAAAAGAGAATTTTACCCCCCCCCAAAAAAAAGATTGAGAATTACTCTTTTAACAGATAAAACTCCAGACTACATTGCAAAGATCTGCCACACAAAATCTAATCATCATTTTATTAGCTATACTACTATGGTTTTTAAGAGCAAGAAACAAACCATTAATAAGGCAATCTTGCATGAGACATTTAAATTGACTTCATGCAAATAAAATAAGCAAATTGAATTTTCCAATTTACTCATTAGGCACTATATAGATGCATTTTGCATTCACATCTTAAAAATGCAATGAGAAATTTCATCTCTGTGTGTCTCATGTGTCTGTTCCTGCTGAATTCCATAACCAACTTGGATGATATTAAACAGAGAAATCTCACATCACTTTTTTGTCTTTATTTTATTATTATGCGGTCTTTCCAGGAGGTTGATTTTTTTTTTGTCTTAATTGAAGTATTCTGAAGTTTCTACACATTTCTGCTATTTATATGAAACTTCTGGCATGAAAGTATCAAGGGAAAAAATTGAAATATTCATTCCCATGGTCCTCATCATAAGAAAGAAAGTTTTCACTGTTTCTGACCTGACTTTGAGTATTTAGGGAAAATACTCAATTTGTAGCTTTTAGCTAATGGCACTACAATGTCACACTCTCTATTTAACATTCAGCTTTGTTAATCAAGAAAACCAGATTGGCTCTCTGCATGTTGATTAAATTGATTACAGCTGTAGGCCTTGATAGCATTTTTTTCAAGTGTCTCTAATTAATCAGACAATGCTTGATTAGTTTTTTCTGGTTTGAGGAGATAAACTGACTTCCTTGAGAATTTTCACCCCAAAATTATTCCCCTCCAACAAAAGGTAAAGGATAAGTGAGTCACTGCTTAGTTTTCCATGACGCTAAGACCTTTTATCTTCCAGTAACTAAAAAAAGAAAAGAAACTCTTTGAAAAGCTGATTAAAACATAATTTTAAATTTCTTTTCACACACTCCCATGACTACATCTCCTAAAATGAGAAGAGGCTATGTGTTCCCTCTGAGCGCTAGGCCAGGCCTCCCCTCTATGGTAGAGCATCTTTTGATTTTTCCATTGTAACTATTCTATGTCAGGTTGTATCAGTGAATCGTCAGACCTGACATTGCTGATTTCAGCCGGGAACCATTTTGCTTTCATACCCAGGCTGGTGGATGATGTGTTAAAGATAACAAGCCACCACCTATTTTTTTTTAGTCATATCTATAGCATTAAAGCCGCTGTTGTTTATGCAAATGAAATCTTGACAATTTCCAGGAACTTTACCAACATTTATAAAGACCCAGAACGTTCTGCTTTCATCGCTGAAGTTGATATTTCCAATGGGGAAGGCTGCTAGGATCAGCTCAGATGGTGTGCGTTGGCATGAGGAAGGCACCCCATTTGCTTCCCTCCTTCTCCATTGGTTGAGAGACCAATTGAGACTTTTGTTTCCAGTAAGCACCTGTCAACCTAAAGCACTTTTTGGTAGATATTTTTAAGCTGTGTTTCAGAGGAGTTTTCTTATAGATGCCATCAAATTGGAAGCTACTGAAGAACAAGAATCTGCCTTTAAAAAGGAAAGTGTGTAAAAAAAAAAAAAAACAGCCAAAGTAGAAAAATAGTTATGAGAAATAAGTCTTACTCTTCCATCCCCAACTTCACATTCCTGCTCCCAGATTAACAGTTTCTTGTGCACCTTTCAGAAACTTTCTATGCATATACAAGAAAATGTTTTGTTTATGTGTTTTTTCATACTGTTCTGAAATCAAGATTTCAGGGAGAAATATCAGTAATCTCAAATACTCAGATGACACCACCCTAAAGAGGAATTAAAGAGCCTCTTGATGAAGGTGAAAGAGGACAGTGAAAAACTGGCTTAAAACTCAGCATTCAAAAAATGAAAATTATGGCATCTGGTCCCATCACTTCACAGCAAATAGATGGGGAAACAATGGAAACAGTGACAGACTTTATTTTCTTGGGCTCCAAAATCACTGTAGATGGTGACTGCAGCCATCAAATTAAAAGATGCTTGCTCCTTGGAAGAAAAGCTATGATCAACCTAGACAGCATATTAAAAGGAGAGACATTACTTTGCCTACAGAGGTCTGTATAGTCATAGCTGTGGTTTTTCCAGTTGTCATGGATGTGAGAGCTGAATGATGATAAAGGCTGAGCACCAAAGAATTGATGCTTTCAAAATACTGTTCTGAAGAAGACTGTTGAGAGTCCCTTGGACTGCAAGGAGATCCAACCAGTCAATCCTAAAGGAAATCAGCCCTGACTATTCATTGGAAGGACTGTGCTGAAGCTGAAACTCCAATACTTTGGCCACCTGATGCGAAGAGCTGACTCACTAGAGAAGACCCTGATGCTGGGAAAGATTGAAGGCAGTTGGAGAAGGGAACAGCAGAGGATGAGATGGTTCGATGGTATCACAGACTCAATGGACATGAGTTTGAGCAAATTCTGGGAGATGGTGAAGGACAGTGAAGTGTGGCGTGCTGTGTAGTCCATGAGGTTGCAAAGCATCGGACACCACTCAGCAACTGAACAACAACAACAATGGATTTTTTGGCATAAATGGGGTAAAACTGTATACTCTCTACAATACAACTTGATTTTTAGATTTTTACTGGATAGGTTTTTTTACCTCTTTCTGAATTTTCACATGACAATCAAAACATTCTTCATTAGCCGCTGGTTATTATTTAATTGTTTGGATATATCATCATTTTTTCAGCCAGTTCTCCACTGCTAGAAGTTTCAGTGGTTTCCAGCTTTCTGTTACTGTAAACAATGCTGTAGTGAATATCCCCACACGCATATCTTATGAGCTTGGGCAAGTATGTGTTTACAGTAATTTTTTTTTCATTTTATTTAATTTTAAATACTTATTTATTTTTGACTTCTCTGCATTTTCATTGCTTTGCACAGGCTTTCTCTAGTTGTGGCAAGTTGGGGGAAGTCTTCAATTGCAGCGTGTAGGCTTCTCTTGTTGTGGAATATGGGCTCCAAAGCACACAAGCTTCAGTAGTTGTGGTCCACGGGCTTATTTACCCCGACGCATGTGGAATCCTTCCAGAACAGGAATGAAACTCATGTGTCTTGCATTGGCAGGTGGATTCTTAACCACTGGACCACCAGGGAAGTCCTACAGTAAGCTTCTAACAGTGAAATTACTTGGTCAAAGGTAGTTTTGATAGGTATTACCAAATTGTTCACTAATCTACATTCCTTCAGCTCATACTGAGTATCATCAAACTTTAGAACTTTTGCCAAGCCATTATGTGTCAATAGTATCCCATTTTAATTTGCATTTCTATAGCCATGTACATGGCCAAATATCTTCCCCTATCTGGGGGAGGCAGGAGCATTTCTGTCTTTTCTTCTCACTTGCCTATTCATGTCTTTGACTACTTCCCTGTCTTGTATTTGTTCAGTATCCTCATATATCCAATACCCTGTTGGGCACAAGGATACTCAATAACTATTTGAATTTAACTTATATAACATATGGGACACACAGAAAGAAGCTAAAACTTTCCTTGTTAGAGTGTTAAGATTCTTGAAGTATACTGCCATTTCTAGAGACCTTCACTCTCACAGGATTACAAAAACAAGATAATTCCCAGGAGATTGCTGTTTATTACAAAAGTAATTGGATAAGGTGGAAAATGAATTTTGTCAAGGGAAAGGTTCTGTATTCCTCATATGTGTTTTCAAACACATGTGAACTAAACTTCCTAAATAAAATTGTTCTTTCTTTCCTAGACTATCCAGCAAACTTCTAAATGACTTTTATGGCCCCTCTTTTATTCCCCACCATCCCATTCTCCACATAGACGCCATCATGATGCTTCTAAAATGCAAATCCAAGATTCTTCTGGCTTAAAAGCCTTCAGTAGATTCCCAGGGCCTTCTAAATAAAGTAGGAATCGCTTAGCTTGCCATTCAAGACCACTGCCTTCTTCAGTATTGTTGTATCTCCTCATTCAACACATGTGTAAATACCCATTGCCCATCACTTCACACTGCTAGAGGGACCTCAAACATTCTATGCCTTTCTACTGTGGTGCATGCCATTCCTTTTAGAATACCCTTCCATCTTCTCTTCTCTGTCTTGTGACCTCATTCTCATACTTCAGAAGCAATGCTTTCATCAGTTTTGCTAAACAGAAAAATCCTTATCACAGCCCCCCTCCTAAGAGGTTCCCTGGGCTTATTTCTGTTTAGCAACGCTTACCTCACTGTCTTATAAATGTTGGCCTTAACAGTCTGTCTTCAGGAAACTGATTTCCTCAAGGGTGGGAATCATGTCTTTCTCCTCAGTACACAGCACAAATCCTGCAGCCCTGCAGGGGCTTGATAAGCATCTATTCAGTGTAAAATTATAAGGCCACTAAGCTGATGATAGTGTGGAGAAGCCTTTTTCCATGTTGTTTCAAATAGATGGGATATTACTGTCACATGTTATAGTTATATTTGATGGCTGATGCCTGGATTTGTGCCTCCAGGGTTGAATTACCTGCTATATCTAATGAGTCAACGTCTGTAAAATAATCTTGAGATGATATGTCATTAATATTTTCTTAACCTAAGGGAAAATACTGCCAAACTGAAAAGATATTCAGTTCTGCAGAGAATGTTAAAGTATTTAGCAGAGTAAAATAAGATAATGATTTTTGTGATTTCCTGTAGCACTGAACACTTAGGGGAGCCGGATTCTCTTTGTTTTATGGGTTTTCTTGCAAAGACATGGGCAGGAGAGGTCAATTTGTAGAGGCCAGAAGAAAGAATATGATTTTCCTTTTGTATGACTGTTTGCTACATGTCTAAATAAACCTGGGTTAATATGAGATAAAAATACAGTACTTGTTTACATAATGGGTTTCCCAGCTTTTGCTGCAGAAGAGACATAGTCCTATTCCAGATGTCGCCATAATGTAAACATCCTCTGGGAGCACTTTTATGATGAGAGAGGAAGAAGTATCTGGGAAGAATCATCTCATAATGTTCTCGGCTAGCTGCCTTTTATGACTCCTGTTATTCCTCCTACTGCTCCCACGGTGTGTTCTCCTAACCTCTTCTCTAGTTCTTCCTCAGAGAATGATCCGTTTTCCAGTCTTTTCACTCTCACTTGTATATCTTTCTCTTATAGCCTCAGCCTTCCTACAAGAATTTGTTCATTCATTCATTCAGCAGACATTTAGTGAGTATCTGTATCAAGCCAAAGGTGAAGAAGACAGACACGATTGTCTGCCTTATGGATCTTACAGCCTGGCACAGCTCTTGTTAAGGACACCCTCTCTCTTTGTGGATTCTGCCCACTGTTCTTTTCTTCTCCCGCAGGGCTGAGGGTGGTTGCGGGGAGATGGTGAAAGCCCTGGAATTCTAGACTATCCCTTTGTTTTCCCCATTCCAACCCTTACGTTTGTCATAAGCCCTTTCTTAAACCCTCCTCCTATCATCCTAATTTGAGTGTACCAAGTGTTTTCTGCTGGAATGTTGACTGATTTTAAAGCTGCAGTAGAATTAGAACTCAGGCAGGGATTCTGTGAAGTAAAATTTGAGCCAAAAGATGGAGAAAGTAAACTAGGTTTCTTAGTCCATTTAGGATGTTATAACAATATACCATAGACTCAGTGGCTTATGAACAACAGAGATTTATTCTCACAGTTCTGGAGGCTGAAATGTCCTGGATCAAAGTCCTGGCAGATGTTGTATTTTGTGAGAGCCCTCCTCGTTTCATAGACTGCTATCTTCACACTGTGACCTCATATGGCAGATGAGTCAAGAGCCTCTAGGGCACTAAATCCCATTTGTGAGAGCTCCATTCTCATGACCTAAGCACCTCCCAGAGACTATCCATCCAGACAGCATCATAGTGGGAGTCAGATTTCATCCTGTGAATTCAGAGGTGATATAAACGTTCGGTCTATAGTATTAAGCTATTATGGGGAAAGAAACTAAGTAAGGATGAGCTCTCCCTCTGACGCTGGGGTAGAGTGGTGGCAACAATGAGGGGAGGCACAAAAGTATGCTGCAGAGATAGTAAGGATCGGCTGACACTAAGCTTTAAGAATGCGGGCTTTTTGTAGAATTTGGGCTTCTGCCCAAAGAGCAAGTTTAAAAAGCTCACTCTGGATTCAAGGGAGTCCAGACTGGCTGGAGGAACATTGCAGGGGAGAGATCCTAAAAGCATAGAAGAGGATGATAGCAGGTGGATGTGGAGCAGTGTCAGCATATACAAGAGCTAAGACTGAGACCTGGTAATGGATCCTAAATATTTCTAACACATCATCACATAGGAAAAAGAGCAAGACCTCAGATTCTTGATATACTAAACCATACTCCTATATCATCCCCCCAGTTTCCCAATACATTCAGTTTGTACCACTACTGTTTTATTCCCAGAACCCAGACTTTACGCTTCTTCGTTCTCTCTTCAGACTAGCTCCTACCACATGACAGGGAGTGTGGTCACCAGTGGCTTCTGAGTTTCACTTCTTTGGGTGTCCATCTTCATTCTGGACTGCCCCTCTTTTTCATATCCAGTTTCAGAAGTTCTAGGGAAGCACAGTGATTGACCCAGATTAAGTCAGGTGCTGAGCCTCTGTGCTCATGCAGGAACATGATCATTCCAGGTCATGTGGCCAGAGGGAACTGTTGCAAGGAGAGGGAGGGAAAGGATTCTGGACGGACAGTTCCTTCACTCTATCCTACTGTGTCTTAGAGAAAGATTAAAATTATTCTTTAGGAGCCCCAAGGGGCAGCTGTAGGAGAAATGTGGAAATGAAATTAAATTTTTTCCCTCAGGATTAAGAAAAACTTTCTAATAGTCAAAGCTATTTGAAGATGAAATATGATCTTGGAAAGTAGTAAGTGCACAGTCAGTGATGGTAATTAAATACATAGACTAGATAAGCACTTGGTGGAAATGTTGTAAAAGGCCTTCAAAATGAGAACACTGAGAATCTGGTTAGAGACCTCCTGCAGGGAACAACCAAAATGAAACAATAGCATCTTAATACTTATTCCAATGCCTCTTAAGAGACATACAGAAGAGTTCCCAACACAGAATTTGTGTTTCCAACTTATTGTTTGATCTTCCTGCTTCAAATGAGAGATGAATCTTATGAAGAAAAGCTATTAAGAAAATAGCATTTTGCTGTATGTTTAAGTTTCAGAGAAAAAGTATAGTTTCTTAGTTTCTCATATTACTAAAACATATTTATGAACCAGTATTCTATTTTATGAGGCAGACATTTAAATTTTCTGCCTTAGCTGCATAGCAGTAGATGTGTGTCCTCAGGCTGACCCCAAATTGTGTGTGTACCAAACACATATAAGAAAACAATAGTGTGTTGGTAGCAGGTAGAGAATAAATAACATAGAGGCAAAATGGTTGCAATAGCAACATTATTTATTGTTAGGGAAAATTCCAACTCCAGGTGGCACTCAGTATGCTGGACCAGCAGAAGGACTCTTCCATGCATTCAGTAAATATTGAGGAGGTGTCTGTTCTGTTCCAGGCATTTTGCTAGGTGCTCTTGAGAAACCTGTATGCAGGTCAGGAAGCAACAGTCAGAACTGGACATGGAACAACAGACTGTTTCCAAACAGGAAAAGGAGTACATCAAGGCTGTGTATTGTCACCCTGCTTATTTAACTTCTATGCAGTGTACATCATGAGAAACGCTGGGCTGGAGGAACACATGCTGGAATCAAGCTTGCAGGGAGAAATATCAGTAAACTCAGATATGCACTTGACACCACCCTTGTGGCAGAAAGTGAAGAAGAACTAAAGAGCCTCTTGATGAAAGTGAATGAGGAGAGTGAAAAAGTTGGCTTAAAGCTCACCATTCAGAAAACGAAGATCATGGCATCTGGTCCCATAACTTCTTGGGAAATAGATGTGGAAACAGTGGCTGACTTTATTTTTCTGGGCTCCAAAATGACTGCAGATAGTGATTGCAGCCATGAAATTAAAAGCCACTTACTCCTTGGAAGGAAAGTTATGACCATCCTAGACAGCATATTAAAAAGCAGAGATATTACTTTGTCCACAAAGGTCCATCCAGTCAAGGCCATGGTTTTTCCAGTGGTCACGTATGGATGTGAGAGTTGGACTGTGAAGAAAGCTGAGCACCAGAGAATTGATGCTTTTGAACTGTGATGTTGGAGAAGACTCTTGAGAGTCCCTGGGACTACAAGGAGATCCAATCAGTCCATCCTAAAGCATATCAGTCCTGTGTGTTCATTGGAAGGAATGATGCTGAAGCTCAAACTCCAATACTTTGGCCACCTGATGTGAAAAGCTGACTCATTTGAAAAGACCCTGATGCTGGGAAAGATTGAGGGCAGGAGGAAAAGGGGACGACAGAGGATGAGATGGTTGGATGGCATCACCGACTCAATGGACATGGGTTTGGGTGGACTCCAAGAGTTGGTGATGGACAGGGAGGCCTGGTGTGCTGCAATTCATGGGTTTGCAAAGAGTCAGACACGAAAGAGTGACTGAACTGAGCTGAACTGAACTGAAAGTAAAGTGAGGGAGACTACATATACTGAATGACGAAACAGATGAAGGTATAATTATGAGTTGAAATAAGAGCCCTTAATAAGAAGATCACAGTTGCTCTATTAGAAGAAGTAACAAAGGATCTCAGCTAGATTGGAGAGGGAGCATCTAGGAAGACTTCTCAACGGTGTGATGCTTGAGCCGAAATACGAAGTTGGAGATGATTTCACCAGGATAAAAGGGGGACGTGGTAGAAACATGGGAGAGAGCATGGTATAGGCAAGAGGGCACAGCCTGGGCACAGGCCCTGTGATTGTAGGAGTGTAGTATATTCCAGGAAGCAAGAGAAGCCCGGTGTGGCTGGAGCATGGTGAGTGAGAGGGAGAGCAGTCCAAGATGAGGTTAGAAAAACATGAAGAGCTGAGGTTATAAAGAGCCACAAAGGCCAAGATAATAATTCTGATCTTTCTCCTGAGCTTCCCAATGAGACTGAAGGGTTTTAAAAAGAGGTTGACATAATCAGATTAGCATTTTGGTCATAGTGTGGAGAACAGTGAAGTGAAGCTAGAATGAACAACTCTAAAGGGGATAAATTAAGAGCTTTTACTACAGAACAGGAGACAAAGTAGTTGCTTGGACTTTCGTTGTGGAAGAAGAGATGGTGAAAAAGGTGGATTCAGAAGGCATTTAGGAGGAAAATTGACAGAACTTTTCATAAGAGCCTTGAGAATGTTCCACTTCACAGTCCCTTCCTCGAAGACAGGGGTCATTCAACTATAGTGTCTGAGCCAGCTCCTGCCATGGTAGGATTGTGTGTGTGTGTGTGTGTGTGTGTGTATGTGTGTGTGTGAGGTTTTCCTTGGAGCACAGCCACACCACTCGTTTACTCATCGTTTATGTCTGCTTTCACACTACGGCAGCAGAGTTGAATAGCTGTGACATATTTACCATCTGGTCCTTTACAAGAAGCTTTGCCAACCATGGGTTTTATGCCTCAGAAACATCATCTCTGTGATAGTCCGAGGTACAGAAGTTCTTAAGTCAGGGTCCAGAAGGCGATGAATGGGCTTCAGCTGATTTCTGACCTCCTAAAATCAAAAGCAAAATTTGTTATTTTTGGTCATTTTACTTTGTTATTTTTGGTCATCTGGTTATTTTTCTGGGAAAACAGTGTTTTGTTTTGTTTTGTTTTACCAGATTTTAAAAAGAATCTATGAATTCTCCCCAAAATAAGAGCTTCCTAGTCATCTCCCCAGTCAGTTCTCTGGCCACAATTTTTGAAACCCAGAGTGCTTTCAGTGAATAAGAAATGTACACTGGTACTAGTACTAGTACTAGTACTTTGTCGCTCAGTCGTGTCCGACTCTTTGCGACCCCGTGGACTGTAGCCTACCAGGCTCCTCCCTCCATGGGATTCTCCAGGCAAGAGTACTGGAGTGGGTTGCCATTTCCTTCTCCAGGGGACCTTCCCGACCCAGGGATCGAACCCGGGTCTTCTGCACTGCGGGCAGACGCTTTAACCTCTGAGCCACCAGGGACCAATAAGTAGTGGATAGAAATTTCTGCAAGTTGCTTAATCCCTAATAGAAGATCTCCTGTATAAGTATCTCACACAGAACTGTCTTCTCTGACCCAGAACTTTTGATAGTAGGTACCTCAGTCCTATAAATGAGAGCTATGTAATGATTGTCTTGTTTTAGATTTCTCAAATAATTACTCTCCCAAATAAATATTTAAATGTATACAAGATTGTAGGCAGTCTCCTTAGAAGGGAATTTCTTTAAGGAATAAACAGATAAGCTGATCAGCCCTTGTCATTTTCTGTTGCTTAGAATGTTTCTTCCAACCGACTGTGAGCTTTCTGATTACCCAGGGTCTGACGCAGCAGTCACTAAACACAGCAGTTTAGTAAATGTTTACCATATATGTGAAGGGCTTCCCTGGTGGCTCAGATGGAAGAGAATCCGTCTGCAATGCAGGAAACCCGGGTTCAGTCTCTGAGTTGGGAAGATCCCCTGGAGAAGGGAATGGCTACTTATGCAGTATTCTTTCCTGGACAGTTCCTTGGGCAGAGGAGCTTGGCAGGTGTGTAAAATTCTCTTGTAAACATAATCTTGTTTTTAAGCGAAGAAACTGAAACCATACTCTAAAGTGAGGACATTATCCTGTTATAAACATATCTAAGTCATTTCTGATTCAGTTTAAGCTCACTCCCCCCCTTTAAAAATCTAACATGCAAGTTGAATGAAAAGAGCATGTATTGGCAGGGAGGGTGAGATTTTAACATTAGATAAATTTGTCTGTCATGAGGATTCACAAGATGGTATTTATTCTTCATCTACACTAGATTTGTGTGTGATTTAAAGTGAACCCATGTCTTGACTCTTGAATAAAACACACCTTCTGATGAGAGAAGGTGCTCCCCATGTATAGATGTGCCTGCAAGCCCTTTCTCTTCAGTTCCAAGAGGAGAGGCAGGGGTGGGAGGCCCGCCTGGGTTCATGAGGCAAGCAGGAATAGGAAGCAGCTCCCGAACCTGCTCAGAGAGCAAGCCTGACTGAAGAGAATATTCTGCACCACAGGAGCTGGAGGTTTTCTCTACAGGTGGATAGGATCTGTCCTTGAGAGAAAAGGTTTCTAGTCAGAGCTGAGGAAGCCAAACAAAATGGAGTATCAAGTCCAAACAGTGCGGAAATGCAAGACAAAGAGCAGGAGCAGGTTCCAGCCCACAGGTAGCAGAGTGAGAAGCAGGCCAAGGACATGGTTCAGAACTGAGGTAGGGCTCAACATGTGTGAATGAGCCTGAACTGACACTCCCCTATCCCTAGATGTTTGTGGCCTGCTTCTGAGAAGACAGAGGCTTAAATGAATTGATCAAGGGTCAAAACAATGACTTAGCATTAAATATCTCCTAAAAAATATAAACATGTAAGGTATAGGTGCTAGACTACACATTTCTGCTTATTAACAAGTCACCCCATAAAAAGAGATTGCTTTTTAAAAAATGAAATTATTAAGTAAGATATTAGTTCTTATCCCTCAAATTGGAAAGCATAAAAACTACATAGTATTGTGACATGTCTTTGGGAAATGAGCACTCTCAGATGTTGCTGCTGGGAATGCTGAAGGGTACAATCCTTGTGAAGAAAATTTGACAGTATCTAACAAAGCCGAGTATGCATTTACCTTTTGTTGCAGTAATCCCATTTCCAGCAATTTACCTTGAAGATGTATCTTCAAGTATACAAAAATAGAAATGCCCAAAGTTATTCATTATAGATGAATTGCAATAATCACAAAATATTTAAAACTTGCCCAAAGAAAGGAGAGTGGTGAAATAAATGTATGCCACATCATGGAGTGGGTTTCCCAGGTGGCTCAGTGGTAAAGAATCTGCCTGCCAATGGAGGAGACCCAGGAGACACAGGTTCGATCTCTGGGTTGGGAAGATCCCCTAGAGGAGGAAATGGCCCACTCCAGTATTCTTGCCATCCAGGGACAAAGGAACATAGTGGTCAGTCCGTTAGTTCAGTTCAGTCGCTCAGTTGTGTCCAACTCTTTGCAACCCCATGAATCGCAGCACGCCTGACCTCCCTGTCCATCACCAACTCCCGGAGTTCACTCAGACTCACGTCCATCGAGTCGGTGATGCCATCCAGCCATCTGATCCCCGGTCATCCCCTTCTCCTCCTGCCCCCAATCCTTCCCAGCATCAGAGTCTTTTCCATTGAGTCAACTCTTCGCACATAGTGTTAGTGGGCTACAATCCATAGGATTGCAGAGACTCAAACATGACTGAACACACACACACAAGTGTGAGTACTGTACAGCTGTTAAAAAAAAAAAATGAGGACATTCTCTGTGAATTGGTATGAATAATTTCCCAGAAATATTTTAAGTTGGAAAAAAAATGAAAGTGCAAAAGAGTGATTATAGTATTGTACCTTTTGCATTAGAAAGAAGAGGAATGGAAAAATAGATGTGTATCAGCTGAATTTTTGCAAAAATAAAGGTAGAGATACCAAAACTAATGAAATTGATTACCTCTGGAGGAGTGGGTGGGGATGGTGTTGAAGTGATGAGGGGATAGAAACAAACTGGAAGGGATTAGAGAAATCTGTTAACTATGTCTTTCTGTGAACGTTGACTTTTGAACTATTAATATTTTAATACATACTCGCAGCAAAAGTAATAAAAATCAAGAGGAAAGACCTAAAATATAGTACAAACAGAAGCAAATGACACTAGCTGTATTTCAAATGAATAATATAACCACACTGAAGTGGTAGGTTGGGGGATACTGTGGCAGATTCATGTTGATGCGTGGCCAAAACCACCACAATATTGTAAAGTAATTATTCTCCAATTAAAATTAATTAAAATAATATTAATAATATGATAATAATGGTCTAATACTACTACTCATTTAGCAATGTGTATAAAAAACATTTATAAAAATACCACTATTTTTATTAGTAGTATTAGTTCATACTACTAATAAAAATAATAGTAAAAAAAAATAAAAGTATAAGCCTAAGTAAATTTTGAACATGGTATTTTGACTGAAGATAAAAAGAACCATAAACAGAATTTTAGAAAATAGGTTTGGTGGATTTATTGGCTGTTTTGTTTGCTTAACAATTCTGGAACTACTTTTGGTGTGTTCTGTACTCCAGAAAATAAGTAAATATACTGAGGCTAATAGGCTTCTCTGGTGGCTCAGAGGTTAAAGCGTCTGCCTCCAATGCGGGAGACACGGGTTCGATCCCTGGGTTGGGAAGATCCTCTGGAGAAGGAAATGGCAATCCACTCCAGTATTCTTGCCTGGAGAATCCCATGGACGGAGAAGCCTAGTAGGTTACAGTCCACGGGGTCGCAAAGAGTCGGACACGACTGAGCGACTTCACCTCTGAGGCTAATGGAAGGCAGTTTCCTAAGTGTCAAACTACTTTTGGTGTGTTCTGTACTCCAGAAAATAAGTAAATATACTGAGGCTAATAGGCTTCTCTGGTGGCTCAGAGGTTAAAGCGTCTGCCTCCAATGCGGGAGACACGGGTTCGATCCCTGGGTTGGGAAGATCCTCTGGAGAAGGAAATGGCAATCCACTCCAGTATTCTTGCCTGGAGAATCCCATGGACGGAGAAGCCTAGTAGGTTACAGTCCACGGGGTCGCAAAGAGTCGGACACGACTGAGCGACTTCACCTCTGAGGCTAATGGAAGGCAGTTTCCTAAGTGTCAGAAGGGAGTTACAAATACGGAAAAGGGAAAGATGAAAATAACTCTGTGGTATTATATTAGTAATAGAGAAATCAATATGAGCTCATGGTTATAGATCGAGGGCCATCAAACATTTTCTGTAAAATGCCAGATAACAAATATTTAAACTCTGAATCATAGCACAAAAGCTGTCATAGATGGTACATAAACTGATGAACATGGATGTATTCCAGTGAAACTTTATTTATGGACACTGAAATGTGAATTTTATATAAATTCCATGTATCACAAAACATTACTATTTTAATGTTTTCAACCATTAAAATATATCAGAATTATTTCTGTTTTACAGGTCTTATACAAGCAGGCAGTGGGCCGGATGTGGCCCATGGGCATACTTTACCAGCCCTGATAGAGAGATGATGATGATGGATAGATAGCGAATGTGACCGAATGTTTAAATTGGAAAGTCTGTATGAAGGGTGATATAGTTCTCTGTACTGTTATTGAACCTTTTCTATAAATCTGAAATTACTTTAAGGTATTTTTTTAATTTATTTTTTTATTGAAGGATAATTGCTTTACAGAATTTTGTTGTTCTCTGTCGAACCTCAGCATGATAAGATTTTTTTTGATGTGACCATTTTTAAAGTCTTTATTGAATTTGTTACAGTATTACTTCTGTGTTTTTATTTTTTTGGCCACAAGGCATTTGGGGGAATCTCAGTGCCCCAGAGAGAAATTAAACCTGCATCCCCTGTATTGGAAGGCAAAGGATTAACCACTGGACTGCCAGGGAAGTCCCTGAAATTACTTTAAAACAAGCAAAAAAAAAAAAAATCACAAGAATAACTCTGTACTTTTTATAGCTACTGCTGACAAAAAAAAAAAAAAAAGGCAGCATTAACCAAATCATTGGCCTAAGAAGTAATGTCTTACCTTTTATCAGTTCAGTTCAGTTTAGTCGCTCAGTCGTGTCTGCCTCTTTGAGACCCCATGAATCGCAGCACGCCAGGCCTCCCTGTCCATCACCAACTCCCAGAGTTCACTCAGACTCACGTCCATTGAGTCCGTGATGCCATCCAGCCATCTCATCCTCGGTCGTCCCCTTCTCCTCATGCCCCCAATCCCTCCCAGCATCAAAGTCTTTTCCAATGAGTTAGCTCTTCGCATAAGGTGGCCAAAGTACTGGAGCTTCAGTTTTAGCATCATTCCTTCCAAAGAAATCCCAGGGCTGATCTCCTTCAGAATGGACTGGTTGGATCTCCTTGCAGTCCAAGGGACTCTCAAGAGTCTTCTCCAACACCACAGTTCAAAAGCATCAATTCTTCGGTGCTCAGCC